>WOXC01010485.1:600000-898054 GCA_011680675.1 Gymnobelideus leadbeateri
TGTATTCATACAAGATAATTCCATTTCCAATTTCTTTCACTGAGCTTCATCTAGTGCAAAACTTCTGACCTTCCTCAAGCCCTAGATTAGAAAGTCTGAATTATACCTTTGGAGTCTGAGTAATGATTTCTACAAATGGAATGGCCAAGAAAAAGAAGGAAGTATTTACAGAAGTGATGGGAAAGAGTCCAGGGAAGGAACTTCACAATTATAGTTTCTTGGCTCTGGCCTTGACTTTGAACTTGAGCAATTTATTCTTAGACTTTATTACCTTCACTGGCACACACACACACATATATTATATATATATGTATTTATGTATGTGTATATATGCATGCACATACATTTATATGTATATACATATGCATGTACATAGATATAGGTAGATACCTATACATATATACATACAAAACACATAGAGGATCAGTAGAAGGTAATCTTACAGAGGAAGGCAGCAGTAGCTGTGGGGACTAGGAAGGGTGTCAAAAGGGGACATTTGAGTTGATTCTTGAAGTAAGGAAATGGTTTTAAGAGGGAAAGTATGAGTTCTAGTGATTGATTAGACAATCAGTACAAAGGCACATAGGAGATAGACTATCTCATAAAGAATAGCAAGTAAGCCAATATGGCTGGACCATAGAGTTCATGGAAGGGAGTCATTAGTAAGATGGGTAAGATGGGAGAGAGCAGATTATGAAGATCTTTATATGCCATACAGAGGAGTTCATATCAGACCTCTACAGAAACTAGGCACCCAATGCCTTGGAGAGATAGATAGATAGATAGAGATATGTGTATATGTGTATATATGTGTGTACATGTGTATATACACATATACATAGCTAATATATTTGTATATCTGGATGTATATGTATATACACACATACATGTATATGTACACCTATACACACACTTATACATATATACATATGCATGTATACACATTAACATTAACATGCATATGCACATATGTTCATATATATACATATGCACATTATGTATATAATATGGATACATACCATACTTTTGTTTACTCTATATATAAAATTCCATTTTTGATTCCTAACATCTCTTTTTGGGATAGGACCAAGGAAAAGGAACCCTCAGTCATACTTCTGTACTTCCTCACTTCTCTTAAAAACTTAATAACTTCCTCATTTAACAACTAGGGGATCTCTTCCCTTCCTAGAGTCATGACTCCAAGAATAGAGAATAATTTGGACACTTTAAGATAAAAGTTCTTGGCTGTATCTTCATTTCCTACTAAATACATCCTTTTCCCACTGTCTTTTCCCCATGAGGTATTGGACCAGTGTGTGCTCTGAGCTTGGCTCACCTCTCTTCATCCTTGTGAGACCTATAGGTATTTAAACATAATCTATAAGCACATGTGGGAACAGTCTCATAGTTTTCACAGCCTCCCACCCTCCTTCCTTCAGCTATGTAACCTTTTCCACTCTGTGTATGCATATTTACCTCTTAACATCACTGTTATGTGTGATGTGTGATGCCTTTGGGATTGAAAAAGCCCTTGAATCTAGAAGTTCTCATACATTTTACTGAATTTGTTCAATATTTTGCTTTCCCCCATCTCATGCCCTTTGTCCCAGTTCACACCCATTCTAGTTCCCTTTAAAATGACCTCAGGGTCAGATAGCTTTGCAAAGGTAGAGGTTTCTGTCAATAAGAACATATTATTTACCTATTTCATATACTTCAGGCCCTTCTTAAATGCCCTTAAGATGAAACTTCCCTGCAAACATGCAATTCTTAGCCAATTAAGTTTATGCTGTTTATCTATTGTGTTTGATATACGTTCCATTGAAAATCCTCGCCATAAGCAGCAGGACTATGGTTCTAATCTTCTCCCAACACTGACAAGTTATCATCTCAGCTGGAAGAAGTCTGCTTCTTTTGATCTACCTATGTTCACATGGCTGCTGACTCTCATTGATTCAACATGCCAGTGTCCTGCCACTGGTCTAAGGATGAATTGATTAAATAATGTTAATCAAAGTGTTATATGGTGAGCACTTTCCACCATGCTTTCTGCTGCCAAGAGCAATTTTTCTATAACTGATCTGAAGCTGATTTTCTTTTTTTGGCCCTCTCTGTATATTTCACATTCAACCAGAATAGAATAGTGGGATAAACTCTGAAATGGGAGTGAAACAACTTCTGTTCTAACCCTAGTGCTCCTACTTGCTAGCTTTACAATCTTGGATGGGTGACGTCATCTCTTGGGTCCTCAGGGTCCTCAATAATAAAAACAAAGAGGAAAAACCAGAGGCCCTCTACTGTCCCTTCTGCCTCTGAATTAATTGATCCTTTCATGGTATGAGAAGTACATTACAGTAGAATGCCCAAGTGCTATGTGAAGTCTCAAGTGTCATAGGAACATCACTTTTGAGCAGGAAAGGACCTTAGAGACCATCTATTCCACCCCCTTCATTTTAGAGGTAAGAGAACTGAGGCCCAGAGAGGTTAAATGAGATTCCCAGGCTCATATACAGCTAGCATCTGAGACAAGATTTTAAACCAGGTCTCCTCGAACTCTAAGTCGAAATTCTATTCATTATATGGTAAAGACTGGGGACAAAATCATGGAGAAGTTGGCATTTCAGTTATGTATTAAAGGATACTTAGGAATTAGACAGGTGAAGGAGGGAAAGGAAAGCATTCCAGGCATGGAGTGTGCCTTGTGCTAAGACTTGGAGGCAGGAGATGACAGTGCATGTTTGTTGGTAGAGAAAGTAATTTGGTTTGGAGAGAGCATAGGACAGTAGAGGTGAGCAGGACAAGGTAAATCTGGAAAGAGAAGAGTCATTCTATGTTATGGAAAATCTGTAAAACCAGATAGAATAACTTTTATTTAGTAGGTAATAGGGAACTATTGAAAACTTTTGAATATAACTAGATAACATAACATAGCTAGTTCTGTCTGTTTGGAAGCTTGCTGCCTGTGATCCTTTCTCATTGTAAATAGCCATGGTTTCATCTATTAATCAGTCAATAATCAATTAATCATCTACACATCAAGCACTGGAGATACAAAGCCATAAATGATACAGTCCCATCTCTAAAAGAATTTGCATTCTGTTAAGAGGGACAGCCAATTAGCATCCATTAAGTGTCATTTGTTTATCCATTAAATTTATTAATTATTAAAATCTAATTATAATATATTAATAAATTAGCATATATGAATTATTATTAATTGCTGGCTATTTGTCAGCTACTGTACAAAGCACTAAGGAGACAAGGAAAAACAAAAAAAAAAAATAAAAATAACCAGTATCTACTCTTAAGGAGCTCATAATCTAATGGGGTAGGAAAATTGCAGGTAGATATCAGTCATTCAGAAATATTTATTGGGGCGACTAGGTGGTGCAGTGAGTAGAGCTCTGGCCCTGGAGTCAGAAGGACCTGAGTTCGGATCTGGCCTCAGACACTTAACGCACACACAAACAAAAACCTAGCTGTGTGACCTTGGGCAAGTTACTTAACCCCAATTGCCCTCCAAAAAGAAAAAAAAAGAAATATTTATTAAGTGCTTTTTTTCACACCAGGCATTGTGCTAAGTACTGGAGATACAAATAAGAAAAATAAAGATAGTCCCTGCATCAAGGAGCTCACAATCCAATGAGATGAGATAACTAACACCTCCAAAGGAAGCTAAAGTGTGTGTGTATGTGCATGCATGTGTGTGTGTGTGTGTGCACGTGTGTGTGTGTATGTGTACTTGTGTGTGTGGTGGGGGGAAAAGGTATTCCAAGCAGGACCATGATGAAGAAGTCCCAAAGAGTACAAAGCCAGAGGGGCAGAGGGTATCAATGAGGTATGAGAACTAAGGCTGATTGGATCTTGCAGGATGATGAAATTTTTCAATATGAGGTTCCTACGGAAATGATGGACAAGTCCAGTGGAGTCTACAAGAGTGCAGGGTTGGAAGGTCAATGAAGGATAAATTGGAGGAAATCTCAGAAGGAAGGCACTAATATTAAGAAGGGCTAGGAAAGGTTTCTTGCCAAAACTGGGACTTTAGCTGAGCCTTGAAGGTGACCAAGGAAATCAACAAGAAGAGTTGGATCATTTCAGACATGGGATACATACAGTCAGTGAAAATGAATGGGGTCTGAGAGATGGAGTGCTTTGTGTGAGGAACAAGGAGCCCTGCATCACTGAATGGCAGAATATATAGAGAGGAGCAATAGAGCATGTACATGTATATGCACACACAAGGAAATTTGAGGGGAGGGAGGCACTAATACGTTGGAGCATTGGGAAAGGCCATCATAACTACACCACCACCTCCTGTTCTTGCTAGCACATTTATTTCTAAGAATTCTGGCACAGAGATATAATCAAGAGAAGGAAGTCCGTGGTTAGAATATCCTTCCAGCTGGAAGCCTCTTTTAGAAAGCCATACAACTGCATTTGACCAGTGGCAGGGCGTGGTGGGGGGTGGCCAAAAATCATTGAATTTGGAAAAACAACCTCTGGGCTGAATCTGAGGACCAGATGGGGGCCAGTGGACCATAAACTCTCAGATTTGCCTGTCCTGAGCCAATACGTTAAATCCCTGCAGCTCTTGTTTGGCCTGAGTTGAACACTGGCCACTTCTTATCGAACCCTCTCCATCTAGAGCTGGACACTTATCAAAACAGAGGCCTTACCAGAGAAGCAAGATAATACTATTATTAACATCAATAATTCTGCTACTTAACATTCTAGTTATCAAAATACTTTCATGTCTAATGTTTCAACCCATCCTCCCAGGAACCCAGCAGAGAAGGCAAAACTAAGCTCATCCCCAGCCAGCGGCTAATGTCAGAAATGGGCTGTGCCTGTTGTCTGGCTGGCACATTTTGTGCAAGGAGAGCTCAGCTTTGTTGTCAGATCCTGCAGTAATTGTGCTGTGAGTTATTACCAAGATAATACTATAAAATCTGTTGGTATGTGTTGGCCCACGCATACATTCTCGCCTGCGCTCAGTTACTTATCTGTCCCTGGTACTATATATTGGGATCACAAAGACTGTATTTAATAGTGAATTATCTTCCATTTTAGTAGCAAATTCTTTATCTACAAGTTCTGCCAACACTCTCGTGAATCATCGCTAATCTATGTGTAGTTACTATGAGTGGGGAGGGGAGGATTTGGAATCAGAGGACCTGGGTCTGTATTCCAGCGTACCCGGTTTTCTTATTGCTCTGATGATCTCAGTCATAAGATCACCTCTTTTGGTCTCAATACCTTCCTTTGTAGAATGAGAGAGAAGGGTCCTGGCATAACTAATTTATTTACTTTTTCATTCAAAAACCATTAATTAATCACCTATTCTACACAGGATATTAATTTTTCTATTTGATTTACTTAACAGAAATTCAAATACTCCCTTAACTCTGTGGTTTCTCTTTCTCTCCTATGATGCAGATTATAATTCATCCATGATTGCTGTTGTCCATGCTCTTCCCTACATTTGATCCACCTTACATGACAGGGGCCTTTCTTGCTTTCTCCTGACATGGAAGGTTCACCAGTGCAGTTTTCAGACTGTCTCCATATTAACCTTTATCAATGACATTGTCTACTTCCTTTTCTTTTTGAAGTTCTTTCTTATATTCAGTGACCTGATCACGTACTCCATGTGTCTTTCTGTTCCTCTCTGTATTATAATCATTTTCAGGTCTTTAGAGACTATAAAGTTCTACATGTCACCCCCAAATGAAGACACTCAGTAAACATTTACTAAACAATTAATGGATACAAAGAAAACAGTACTGGACACTGGAGTGGCATACACAATTTAGAAAAGCAATGATCCATCCATACATTCTCATAGCTCTCAGTCTGACAGGGAGAGAAGACTTGAGCACTGTAAAGACAGTGTCCCATGATAACTGCCTCAAAAAGGTGCTAACAAAGAGCTATGTGAGGGTGTGAAGGGGATATTCATTAGTGCAGAGAAGAAGGCTTAATGGAGGAGACAAAATTTAAAGTATTCTTCAGAAAGAATAGATAGAAATTCAATAGGTAAAAAGGAAGAAGGGGAGACTATCCCAAGCATGAGGAACAGAGGAAGTATGGCATATGGACAGGAAAGCATAACTGATGTCATAGAGGCTGAGAAGTTCAATTTTTTTTTTGGTTTTTTTGTTTGTTTGTTTGTTTGGTTTTTTTTGAACAAATACTTTATTAACTTCTGTTTTACATCATTCATTTCTGCCAGATTTTGAGTTACAATCATTTTCCCCCCATTATTCCCCTACCCAACCTCCCAGAATAGCAGTCCCACAAGATATCGCTTCCTCCAATCTGCTCTCTCCCATACCTTCTCCCTTACCCCCATCGACTTTTCCATTAGAGGAAGATGAATCTTTGTGTCCCAATGCCTGCACATCTTATCTCCCAATTATAGGCAAAAGAGTATTAATAATAGTATTTATATATATATTTGAAACATTTAATGTTACGACCTTGAATTTCAGATCCATTTCCTTCCTCCCTTGTCACCCATTCCTTCTTGGGATATAAGTAATTCAGTATATGTTGTACATGTCTAGCTATGCAAAACATTATCATAGTAGATATATTGTACAAGGCTGCTTATAATTCCCTCCCACTCATCCCACCCCCCACCTGGTCCATTCCCTACATGATCCTGTCCCTCTTCTATAGTGGGTACTTCCAACCTCCCCTCACCCCAAGGATGCCCTCCCATCCATCATCCCTCCTCTCATCCCCCTTCCCCCTATCCTGCTGCAGGTTGAGATATCCCATTTAGTATGTATGTCATTTTCTCCCTGAACCAAATTCAATGTGAATGTGGTTTTGCCTTTTTAGCCTTCCTTATTCTCCCCCTCCTTTGCAACCACTTCCCCTACATGAGATAGTTTACCCTACCATGTCTCTCCCCATCTCCTCTTGCCACTTTCCTCTCTCACCTCATAATTTCATCCCTTGAGTACTCTCCCTTCCCAACAAAATCAGCCTATGCCCTCTATCCATATATAACTGTAACCATATACACACACATTCACATATGTATTCATATGACCACACCCCCTTCTTCCATTATTTTCATAGTGAGAAAGATATCATCAGTCACAGATATTGCTTTTCCATATAGGAATGTAAATAGTTCAACTTTGATAAGTTCCTTTTGATTTCTTTTCCCTGATTACCTTCTCAGGCATCTCTTCCTTCTTGTGTCTGGATGTCAAATTTTCTATTCAACTCTGGTTTTTTCCTCAAGAATGCTTGAAAGTCCTCTATTCCACTGAATGACCATATTTTCCCCTGAAACAAAATACTCAGTTTTGCTGGGTAGGTGACCCTTGGGTTCATTCCCAGTTCTTTTGCCCTCTGGAATATCATATTCCATGCCCTTCGATCCCTCAGTGTAGAAGCTGCCAGGTCCTGGCTATTCTGATTGTGTTTCCACAATATTGAAATTGTTTCTTCCTGGCTGCTTGTAGTATTTTCTCCTTGATCTGGGGATTCTGGAACCTGGCTATAATATTTCTGGGAGTTTTCTTTTTGGGATCTTTTTCAGGAGGTGATAGGTGGATTCTTTCAACCTCTATTTTGCCCTCTGGATCTAAAACATCAGGGCAGTTTTCCTTGAGAATTTCTTGAAGGGTGATTTCTAGGTTCTTTCCTTGATCATGGCTTTCAGGTAGTCCAATAATTTTTAAATTGTCTCTCCTGGATCTATTCTCCAGGTCAGTGGTTTTTCCCATGAGATATTTCACATTGCCTTCTAATCTTTCATTTGTTTGGATCTGCTTAACAGCATCTTGATTTCTCATAAAGTCACTAGCTTCCATTTGCTCCAGTCTAACTCTGAAGGAATGAATCTCCTCAGTGAACTTTTGAGATTCTTTTTCCATCTGGCAAATTCGACTCTTTAAGGCATTCTTCTCCTCATTGCCCTTTTGGGCCTCCTTTGCCATTTGAGTTAGTCTATTTTTTAAGGTGCTGTTTTCCTCAGTCAGGCTGTTGACCCTCATTTCATACTTTTCCTGCATCCTTCTCATTTCTCTTTCCAATTTTTCCTCCACTTCTCTTATTTGATTTTTAAAGTCCTTCTTAAGGTCCTCTATGGCCTGCAACCCGCCCATGTTTTCCCCTGGGGCTTTTGGAGCAGGACTTCTGACCTCACAGTCCTTTTCCTGCTCTATGCCCCCAAAATAGGAGTCTAGGGTTGCATTTTTCTGTTTCCTTTGCCTTGGCATGTTGCCACTTAATTGCTTGACTTTTGGGCTTGTTGCCACACTATGGCTTTAAGGCCAGCTAGAGGAATTTTCGTCCCGAACGTGTGGGGGGCAACTTCCGTTTCTGGGAAGCTGTAAACCCACCCACAACTTCCACCCTAGATCACAATCCAGATCCAGGGAGGTTAAAGCAAGAGCGATTACCCCCCAAGACTGATCGCTGGATCTCCCCACGATTTGTAGGCTGGGAGCCAGACCTGCCTCTGAAAACTACAAAATGGCGTGTCTCCTCAGCAGCTTCTAGCCCCCAGGGGAGGGAGCTGACGCATTCCCCAAATACAGGTCCCAAAGTCCATAGGACACTAACCTCTTACTTTGTCCTAGGCAAGTCTATGTTGATAATTCTGGCGTCTCCACAGTTCCTGGTGTTCTGGGGTTCCTCCAGCCGGCTGCTGGCCCTGCCGCCCTGGGGCTAAAACCTCGGCTCACGTGGACCTGGGCTCGGCTCGGCTCCTGCACTCTGCGCGCTGCTGGCTCCCAGACCACTGCGCTGGTCCTTCCTGCAGGGTGCTGGGCTGTCCTCAGCGGGAGGTTAGCTTCTCTGTGTCGTTCTGTGGGTGCTGCGGCTCCAGAAGATTTTCAGAGTCCTTTTTTACATAGTTTGTGGAGAATCTGGGGGCAGAGAGGCTTGGAAGAGCTGTTTCTACTCCGCCATCTTTGCTCCGCCGAGAAGTTCAATTTGATTGGAGAGTATAATCAGTCAAAGGAAGTACTATGAGTTCAGGCTATATAGATAGGGGAACAACCTATTACAGAGGGTCTCCATGATAATAAAAGGAGTTTGGATTTTACTGTGCTAGGAATTGTGGGCAATACAGAGGATTAAACTTGATTCCTATCCTCAAGGAGTATATAGTCTCATAGGGCAAATGACACAGCCACCAATAATTATGTTAATGTGTGTAATGTGGACATGCAGTAAGAGAGGTGTAAAGAGTTTGAAAGGAAAGATCACTATGATCCCTTAACCTCCTGGGTCTCAGTTTCCTTATTTGTAAAATGGAGATGATAAACTAGATGCCCCCTGAAGTCCCTTTTGGCTCTAGAGCTATACTTTTATTCATCTGCTTGAGTTTGGGAGGAGGGCAGGAGAAACTTTAAAGACTTCACAGAAGAAGTTGTAATTTACACTAGACCTTGGATGATGTGTAGACAGAAGTGGTGGGGGAGAAGAACAATTTAGGCAAAGGAACAGAGATGGCTAACTAAGGAACACTGTCCAATGTGGCTGGACCATTTGTAGCATATGTGGAAAGAAATAGGAGGGAAAGAAGGTGCTAAAAGTTAAGTTGGACTCAAATCATGGTGGACCTAGAATATCAGGCAAAGGAATATGTATTTTTTCCAGTGGGGAACTCTTGAAGGGTTTAAGTCTGGAAAGAGAACAATTAGAGCTATGGAGAATTCCAGGGAAAGATGGCTCAAACACCTCCTTTGGACAGGATTGTAGAAGGAGCCCTGGCCTAGTGAAAAAAATAAAATAAAAGAGGACATAAGTCTTAGAATTGGCTTTACTCCTAACTGTATCATCTTCATTGAATCTCTTCTCTTAGTTTTAGTTTTCCTGTAAAATGGGGGATTTATACAAGGGTAATAGAGTGTTTAACAGTAGTTAAGACAGGAGTATTTCTTAGGCTCATTAGGTAATCATCTGTGATCTTACAGAAGTTGTTTAATCTCCCTGGGCCTGAGTTTACTAATTTGTAAATTAGATAATAGTTTTATGTTAGAGGACCCAGATTCAAATTCCATCTCTGACATAAACCACTTATGTGACCTTGGGTAAGACAGTGAACCTTCCTGGGCCTTAGTTTCCTCTTCTTGAAAATGAAGGGCTTTGATAACATGATTCTAAGGTCCTTTAGAGCCCTAGCTATGTGATTCTGTGATCTCTAAGCCTGATACTGACTGTCTCCTAAGGATAGATGAGGTCTTGGAGAAGAGCCTATTGACTATTGAACTAAATCTTGGCTAATTAGGTGTTTAGTCTCAAGCAAATTAAATATAGATGCCCTGTTTCCTACTCCTTCACATATTTAAAGGTAATATCATTCTATGCAAAATAATTTGGTTTTTTTTAACTATATTTTATTAGTGTTAATAATATTTGTCTAATGCCTTAAACTTTTCAAAGCACTTTCCTCACAGCAGCCCAGTGATGTAGATATTGCTAGTATTGTTTTCCCCTTTTTAACTAAGGAAAATGAGGCCAAGAAGTGACTTATGCAGAGTGATACAGTGTCAGAGAGGGAGCTAGAATTCAGGCCTTCTGAGTCCAGGATCAATGCCCATTCCTCTTTACCATAGCTTTCTCTGAGCATTCTCAGAAGGTAGAACAAAGGAACCTTTTTTTTTTATTGTTGTTCAGTTGTTTTTCAGTCATGTCTGATTCTTCATAACCATATTTGGAATTTTCTTGGCAAAAATACTAGAGTGGTTTGTTGTATCCTTTTCCAGCTGATTTTATAGGTGAGGAAATTGAGGCAAAAAAGGTTAAGCGACTTGCCCAGGATCACACAGCTAGGAAGTATTTGAGGCTAGATTTGAACCCAGGAAGCCCAGCATTCTCTCCTAGCTGCCCAAAGGGAACCTTAGAAGACAGAAGATACAGCCACCTCACTCTACAGAGCAGAAAATTAAAGCCTAGAGAAGTGCAGGGTCTTGTCCAAGGTCATTTGTTTAGTTTGTGGCGTATCTACCACTAGAACCCATGCAATTCTTGACTTCTAGGCCATGGTTGTTCTCCCTGCACCACACTGGAGGGAGCCCTCCTTCCTCTTCTATTAGTTAATAACAGATTTAAATGTCAAAACATAAACTCAATATTTATGTAATGGTGTAGAAGTTTCTGTGTCATATAGGTCCTAATGATGAATGTCCAGGGGAAAGTCACAAAATAAAACCCTTGTATAATCATTATTTATTATAACTATAATGTCAGTATTTTAGGCCATGCTAGTCCTTGAGGAAAAGTCTCACAAACTGGATAATGGGAGGGTTTTTTTCCTTGGCGATAAATTCTCATATGAGAGCTTTAAGGTCGCATGCATATTGATTTATAAAAGTAATCTGAGTATATATGACAGATTTGGAGGCCCTTTCAATTTTTAGCATTACATTTTTTTCATCTATTCATCTTCAAATCATTTCCAGGTAAACAATTCTGCCTGGCAGCTTGATTCTAGAAATTTGTCAAAATATGCCTAAAATGATCATACACAGAGATAAACATTCCTTGGCCTTCTTAGAAAACTTTATGCAAAGTGACTCTGTGTGTTTCAAACCATAACATTCTGTTAATGAAAAAAAGAGAAAAAAATGTGTTGATCAAACAGAATGGAATCATGTAGAGTAATCAATAGACAAAATTGAAAGTTTTGGGTGAGGTCCAAAGTAGGGTAGAGTTGAACTTTGGGATGGTGTAAGACTTTTCTAGGAAAGGTCTCAGCATGGGATTGGCCTTGCCCTCAGCTGTACATTGCTGAGAGTGCCAACAAGATGATGTCATTTCTTTTTAAGTGACCAAAGCATAGCCAAAACTTTGTTGGATCATTGGCCCATCTTATAGACCACAATATTCTTTGAAGAAATGGCTCCTAAATTGCATAATGGGATGATTTTGTTGACAATACACACATTCTATCTCATTACACAAAAGGAAAAATAATGTGGATTTTGAGCACACTATCACAATGTGATAGGTGGAGTCAAAATTACCTCAAAAGTTGGGACTGCAGAAAAGTAACTATCTACTGAGGAAGACTGTGGACACAAGGTTAATTTCAGTTTTGAAAACTGTAATTCAGAGTGGATGAGTAGGTCAGAGGATTAATGATGAGAGGGGGAAAAATTTAACATCTAGGGAAGGGGTGGTGGTGGTGAAGAAACTAAAAAGTCAGAAAAGATGAGAGATAGGAAAGTAGGAAGAAGAGGGAGAAGGAATGAGTCAGGAAGTGTTTCCTGGGCACATGTTTGAGGCTGCATGGCAGGAAGCGAGATATTAATTCAAGAAGATTTCCATTAGTGTTGCAGAATCCAGGAAGGCACATTGAACTAGACTTTGGAAGCTGGAAAGGAAGTGGCCCAGACTAGAGGAATTTGTTGGGAGTCTAGATGGAAAGTGCCTTGTTTCTGGAGCATCCAGAGATAAACTAGGAAGCTGACTTGGAGCTGTTACAGCACCTAATTATTTTAACACACTGGTCCAAGCTAAAGTGAGTGTGTATGTGTGCGTTTGTGTGTGTATTTTTTTCTCATCTAAGTATTGTCTCACAAATTGGATTGTGAGCTTCTTGTAGGCAGAGCATGCACCATATACCTCCATACTGATGGTCCTTAGGCCAGGGAAATATTAGGTACTCAATAAAAATTGTTGTCAATGATCAAGAATTTGACAATCATGGTGACATGTGAAGACTGTAGTGAAATTCTCCTCCATTCTTCACTGAGTTTTTAAAGAAGATACCTTTTGGGGAAGGAGCCAAGATGGTGGTGTAGAAGCATGACAACTCCCTGCTGTCCCTCCATAACCACATCAAATGCCTATAAAAAATGACTCCAAACAAACTTTAGAGCTACAGAACCCAGAAAGTGACAGAGAGAAACAAATCTCCTGCTGAAGGCAGCCAGGCAGGCTGGCAGAAAGGGTCCATCACAGCATGCTGGGATCTGAGCCCAGCCCTGCTTGAGCCCATGGTTTTAGCCTCAGGGTGGCTTGACCAGCCATGGCTGGAGGGACTTCGGGAGAGTAGATCACCAGCAGCTGTGGCAGTTTCCAGATTTATCAACTCATAAATGCAAAAGACAAAGTGACAGGTCAGTGTAGACTTTGGGAACAGGGAATCTGGGAGTGTGGTCCAGCCTCTGCCCCCAGAGTGAGAAGCAGCTGAGGTGCTGAGGCCGCCACAGCATGGCTACTTCAGAGCTCCTGGCCTGCAGATTGTAGGGGGACCAAGCAACCCTTCTGAGGGGGTAATAGCTCTTGCTTTAACCTGCTTGGATCTGGATGGCTGTCTAGGGTGGAGGTCCTGGGATGTGTAACCAGTGTGCCAGAGTGTGTGGAGACATCAGAGAGAGCAGCCAACAAATAGATCTGGCAGCTTCAAAAATCCCAGCAATTTGGGAAAAAGCTCTCTTCTCTGGAAGCAGAGTTCTACTGTTACAAAAAGGTCAAAAGTCAAGTAATTGAGTTGGCCACATGAGCAAACAAAGGAAGCAAAGCAGGCACAGCAATTCGACTTTAGATACCTATTTTGAGGACAAAAAGGATCAACGAATGGAGCAGGAGGAAGGCAATGAAGTCATAACAGCTGTACCAAAAGCTTCCAAGAAAAATATGAGCTGGTTACAGGCCATAGAGGAACTTAAGAAGAATTTGGAAAACCAAATAAGAGAAATGGAGGAAAATTTGGGAAGAGAAATGAGAATTATGCAAGAAAATCATGAAAAGATAGTCAACAACCTGACTGAAGAAAATAACACCTTAAAAATAGACTAACTCAAATGGCAAAAGAAGCTCAAAAAGCCAGTGAGGAGAAGAATGCCTTAAAAAAGTTGAATTTGCCAGATGGAAAAAAAAAACCTCAACAGCTCACTGAAGAGAATCATTCCTTCAGAATCAGATTGGAGCAAATGGAAGCCAGTGACTTCATGAGAAATCAAGATACTATTAAGGAGATCCAAACAAATGAAAAAAATAGAATGCAGTGTGAAATATCTCATTGGAAAAAACCACTGACCTGGAAAATAGATCCACAAGAGATAATTTAAAAATTATTGGACTACCTGAAAGCTATGATAAAAAAAGGGACCTAGAAATCATCCTTCAAGAAATTCTCAAGGAAAATTGCCCTGATGTTTTAGAACCAGAGAGCAAAAATAGAGGTTGAAAGAATCTACTGATCACCTCTTGAAAAAGATCCCCAAAAGAAAACTCCTAGGAATATTATAGCCAGATTCCAGAATTCCCAGATCAAGGAGAAAATATTACAAGCAGTCAAGAAGAAATAATTTGAATATTATGGAAACACAATCAGGATAACATAGGATCTGGCAACTTCCATATTGAGGGATCAGAGGGCTTGGGATATGATATTCTGGAGGTCAAAGGAGCTCAGATTAAAACCAAGAATCACCTACCCAGCAAAACTGAGTATCATGTTTCAGGGGAAAATATTATCATTCAATGGAATAGAGGACTTTCAAGCATTCTTTTTTTTTAATTAAGCAAATGCTTTATTAACTTCTGGTTTACGTCATTCATTTCCACCAGATTATGAGTTACATTTTCCCCCATTTTTTCCCTACCCACCACCCCAGAATAGCAGTCCCACTAGATATCCCCTCATCTAATCTGCTCTCTCCCATATCTTCTCCCATACCCCCTTCGACTTTGCCATTAGGGCAAGGTGAATCTCTGAGCCCCAATGCCTGGACATCTTATGAAACATTTAATTTTAAAACTTCAATTTTCAGATCCATTCCCTTCCTCCCTTGTCACCCACTCCCTCTGAGAAGATAAGCAATTCAGTATGTGTTGTACATGTATAGCTATGCAAAACATTACCATAGTAGATATATTGTAAAAGACTGCTTATATTTCCCTCCCACCTGTCTCACCTCCCACCTGGTCCATTCCCTACTTTGATCCTGTCCCTCTTTGATAGTGGGTACTTCTAACCTCCCCTCTCCCCAGAATGCCCTCCCCTCCATCATCCCCTCTCTCATCCCCCTTTCCCCTACTCAGGAGAGTGAATGAGGGTAAGATATTCCATTTAGTATGTATGTGATTCTCTCCTTGAGCCAACTTCAATGAGAATATGCTTTTGCCTTTTTGCCTTTCTGTTCTTCCCCTCCTCTGCAACTAGAGCCACTACTGACACTGCAAAATGGCTTCTATGCAGCTGTTTCTTCAGCAGCTTTTCGCCCCCAGGGGAGGAAGCCAATGCGTTCCCCAAATACTGGTCCCAAAGTCCATAGGGCACTAACCTCTCACTTTGTCCTAGGCATATCTGTGCTGATAATTCTGGAATCACCACAATTGCTGGTGTTCTGGGGTCCCTCCAGCCAGCTGAAGGCCCGGCCACCCTGGGGCTAAAACCGAGGACCTGGGCTCGGCTCTGCGCTGTAGGTTCCCAGCACACTGTGCTGCCTGCTGCTCCCTGCAGGGCTGCTGGGCTGTCCTCAGCAGGAGGATCTCTGGGTGCTGGGGCTCCAGAAGTTGTTCGGAGTCCCCTTTCACATTGTTTGAAATTTGTGTGGGGCAGAGCACATTTGAAATGCTGTTTCTACTCTGCCATCTTGGCTCCGCCCCCAAGCATTCTTGATAAAAAAAAAAAAAACTAGAATTGAATAGAAAATTTGACATTCAGATACAAGAAGCATGAGAAGGTAAACAGGGAAAAATTCATAAGGAACTTATCAAAGTTGAACTATTTACATTGCTACATGGAAAAATGATAATTGTAACTTGTGAGACTTTTCTCAGTATGAGAATAGTTGAAGGGAATAGAAATGTATGTATACTTACATATATGTCTATATAGGAGGGTATATGGGTGTATGAATTCATATGTGAGTGTGTGTATATATGTGTACCAGTATACATAGTTAGAGGGCACAGGACCAATTGAATAAGAAGGGATGATACTTAAAAGGTGAAATTAAGAGGGGAGAGAGAAATATAATGAGAAGTGATGGGGAGAGACTGAGTGGGATAAATTATCTCATACAGAAGAAGCAAGGGAAAACTGTTAAAATGGAGGGGAAGAATAGGAAGGCAAAAGGGAATGGGTCAACCTTATTCTCATTGAATTTGGCTCAGGGAGGGAATGACTTACACACTAAATATAGTATCTCACCTGTAGGAGAATGGGGGGGGGAGGGGATGAGAGGGAGGATGATAGAGGGGAGGGCAGGTTGGGGGTTGGGAGGTTAGAAGAACACACTTTTGAAAAGGGATAGGGCCAAAGTAGAGAATAGAACAAGAAGGGGGGCAGGATAGGATGGAGGGAAATATAGCCAGTTTTTCACAATATATCCACCGTGGAAATGTTTCGCATAGCTACATGTATATAACCTATATTGAATTGCCTATCTTCCCTGTAAAGGTGAGTGATGAGGGAGGAAGGGAAAGAATCTGGATTTCAAAGTTTTAAAACCAAATTTTTAAATATATATAAATTTTTTACATGCAACTGGGATATAGAAGAGAGTAGATTGGGGTAGAGGGTATACAGTGGGATCACTCTTTGAGATGGTGGGTAGGGGAAAGACGGGGAGAAAATTTGTAACTAAAAATATTGTAGAAATGAATGATGTAAACTAAAAAATAAACATAAAATTTTGTTTAAGAAAATTTTAAAAAGAAGATACCACTTGTGAAGAAGGGTCCTAGGATAAGGGGAAAATTTGATAGAAGGGTATGTAATTGAAGATATGGTAATTCTCTTGGATAGTAAATGGAAATTAACCACAATTGTGTACCTTTATTATTCAAAAATTAATTATGCACAGTCTACTGATATTCAATGAAACAAACATTTATTAAGCATCTACTATATGTAAGACTCTGCAGAGTTATGTATATCCCTTCTAGTCCTATGTTTAACTGTTCTTTAATTCATATATTGCTTATATAATGCTAGTATCAATTTATCAATAATAATCATGATAATGTTTATATATACATATATATGTATACATATATGCACATACACACATTTTCTTTCTTTAGTAACCAAAGTTCTGAGCTTATATAGACTAGATTCAGTTACTGATGTACCAACTAGAGTTTTTATATAATTCGAGATTTCTACAGAAAATGTAGAAGGAAGATGCACTCAATTTAACAATATGATGAATATAGGACAGGTTTTTTTAACCAAATGGAAAATCCAAATCACAAAGAAGGAACTGTGCTGAAGCCCATAAACAATTAGGCCAACTCCTCTTTTTTAAGCCTCAGTTCACCCTCACCTCCCAGCTTTCATCTAATGGAAAGTACTAGGGTTGGGATCCCTTGAGAGAAAACACTTGGAATCATGAGAAAGCCAACCCATATTAATCTATTAACTCACCTTACCTCTAGACTAATAGCATTTGCAAGTTATATAACTTGTAGAAATATTGGGTTAAGGGAATTGACTTTCTAGTGATCCCTTAGTCCATTCCCCTCCTAAAAGTTCCTCAACCCTAGAATGAAGCTATAAGTCTGGAAGATCTTATACTTCCTTAGAGGAGATGGGGATTCCCCAGGTGTTGCTTTGAATTCTTCCTGTACCTGATTTCTATAGTACAGTTCTGTAGTTAACATACACTACAACCAGTCAGTAGGCACACTTTATTACCAGTATTTTGCTACAACAAAAAGTGCTACTATGAATATTTTAGTGTATGTGGGACCGATATTTCTTCCTTTAACTTCCTTAGGGTGTATGTTCCCACTTGTGGGATCACTGAATTAAAGGTTATGATGAGTAGTAACTCCTTTCTTGCAATTCAAAATTGCTTTACAGAATGCTTGCACCGATTCACAGCTCTATCCATAGTTTATTAATGTGTCTGTCTTCGCATAACACCTCCAACATCAACTATTCCTCTCTTTTATCTTTTTAAATTTGATGGTTGTGAGGTAAAACCTCAGATATTTCAGTGATTTGGAACTTTTTCATATGGCTATTTATAGTTTACAATTCTTCTTTCAGGAGCTATTTTCTCATATCCTTTGATCATTTATCTATTGGGGAATACTTCTTGATCTTGTATATTTGTATAAATCCCCCATCAAGTCTTAGATATCAGTCTTTTAACAGAGATGTTTGATGTAAATATTTTCCCACTGAGTAATTTCTCTTCTGATTCTCATTGCATTGATTTTGTTCTTTTAAAACATTTGTTGGCTATCTCTTTCATCTTTATGATTATCTTTGTTGCTCATTTTTTATTATGAATGTGTCCCCTAACTTTATGAGCGAAAAGAATTTTCTAGTTTTCTCTATTTTTTAATTGTCACAATTATTATTTAGGTTGCTTGCCTTTTGGAGCTTCTCATGATGCTGATCTAAATTTCTTTCCTATTTTTACTACAACTTGAAATCAATGCTATGTTCAGGAAATAATGCATAGGCTCATAGATCTAAAGCTTAAAGAGACCTTCAAACTAATCTCCTCATTTTAAAATGGTAAAAATGAGGTCCAGGGAAGTTAAGTGAATTTTCTTTGGTCAAACAGGTAGGACTTGTAGACAGCGCAGTGTCTGGTGTTCTTTTAGTCTTTATCCTATTTGATATACTGTTTTGGATGGTACAGCTCCAACAGGGCCTGAAGTAAATCAGACTGTTTTCTTGAAGGATATGGGCTGATACTGAAATAAAGTGGGGGTTGTGAGCTTATCCTCCACCCATCTTTCATCTTTTATGGAAACTACCAGCAAGAAGATATACCATCCTGAAGTAGTTTCCTTCAGAGGGAAAAGATGGAGATGTTTTATCTGTATGCCTTATGGGAGAACATTGATTAAGCAGGATAATACAAAAGGACAATGGAGTTAGAGAGTCGGAAAAGAGCCTCGGGTTCAGGAACACTTTGTTTTCTCTCCATACTGATATTTCTCAGTGTGGCCCGCATCCAGGCCCTATCCTCCATAGTAAGATAGACTCATCCTTCCTTGGCTTCAGTATCATCCCATTTCCCTCAGGGTCATTTAGAATTGTAAGATGTTAGAGGTAGAAAGGTATTTTAGGAAGAACAGCCAATCTAATCCCCTCATTTGACATAATGATAGGGCAAGTGGAGCCCATAAAGAAGGGATAGTTATGAGTCAGCAGTAGGGCCAGATTTAGAATTCAGGTTTATTGAATTCTTGGCTCGTGTTTTTCCCACTTGACCCCTTTTTATGGTATATAAAAACTTTTGCGTTGGTCACCCTGATACATAGGTGGACTACAATATGGTGGGTAAATGAGTAGATTACATTCCGGTTCTTAAGGATGCAGTTCAAGTAGATAGCCATGTACTAAAGACAAATTCGTCTGACGTCTTCCTTTTCTCCTACAAAGACCAATTTCAACTATCTATTTTAACTGATGTGTTAGGCTAAAATTGCTCAAATAGTTACCTTGAGTCGTTCATGAGAAAGCTGGGATTTGGCATAAATTGTTCTGATTGGTGTCTACATTGCTTGAAATTACTAGATAAGTACTTAAATCTCCCTTTCACTTCAGATGAAACATAAATTCAAAGTGCTTTGGAGAGAGACCTTGAAGAGTTTATCTGCATCTGAGGCTGTCATAGTCACCAAAGAGTAGACAGACGTATGTCCTAGAGACACAGCATAGCATAATGTATAAGCAGCAGGCCTGGACGTCAAGAAAACCCGGCTTCCAGTATGATTTTGGACACACATTGTGTGACTCTATGGAAGTCACTTGAACTCTCAGGGCCCTGGGCAATTTTCTATGACTATCAATTGAAGAGTTGTTGCTCATCTGCATAGATACAGGGTGTTTCCTTTTGAGGGGTCCTGTATACCTATGAAATCAAAGATCCACAGTCAAAGAGAGGGCATAAAAATTTATCAGATACCTAGTAGTTACCCAACACTGTGCTAAGTGCTTTACAAATAGTATCTCATTTGATACTGGCAACAATCCTGGGAGGTAGGTACTGTTATGACCCTCATTTTATAGTTGAGGAAATGGAGGCAGAAGTCACACAGTGAGTAAGGGTAACACTTGCTTAGGGTCATACAGGTAATAAGTATACAAGGTCAAATTTGAATCCAGACTTTCCTGTTTCTGATCTCTTCTGTATTCACTGTACAACCTAGCTTCCTGGATAGAAGGGTAGAAGGAAAGAGTGGGAGAGAGAGAGAGACAGATGGACAGACAGACAGATAGACATAGATGGAAGGAAGAGAGGGGGGAAAAGAAAAAGAACAAAGAGATGGATAGATAAATAGATGGATAGATGGGCAGATAGATGTAAGGAAGGAAGATAGCAAAGGAAAGAGGGAAAAAGAAAGAAGGAAAAAACAATGATGGATAGATATAGATGGAAGCTAGATGAATAGTTAGGGAGAGAAGAAAAAAAGGAAGTGAGAAAGAGAGAGATTAGATAGAAAGATAGATGAATGTGTCTTAGAGAGAGAGTGCCTTAGGAATCATGATATGACTTTGGGGATGGAGCAGTAGAAATACGAATACATATGGATTGTGGAAGAGTTGAATCTACATGTAAGTTTGACGTCAGAGATAAGTTACAGGGTTAGCATGTTTTCTTTGCTCTGAGTGCAACAAACTTTTGCAAATGTGACAAAGGTAACATGCACAGCCCAATTCCTTGTTCTATACTGAATTGCAATACAGCTAGGGAATTTGATGGATATGTCCCAAGTGTTGCATTCAAATCCTGCTGCTCCTGTGTGATTACCACTGTTGCTACCTGCATTGCCCTGTACAAGTCACCTCAGCTCTCTTGGTCTTGTTTCCTTCATCTAAAGGATGAAAGGATTGGATGACATAATCCTTCTCACTCTAAATATTATGAGTCTATACCCCATTCATATTAGTAGGGTTGCTGCCTATGCATTGCCAACTACAACTACAAATAAAGGCTACCATAAAAGTTGCCTCTTTGAATACCTTTGGTGTAGAAGCAAACAGCTGAAGTTGTTATACCAGAGATCAGTGAAGCAGTGGGCCATTTTAACTTAGCAGAATGAACTTTCTATCACTTAGGGCTGTCTGAAAATTGAACAGATGCTTTTGAGAGGTAGTGAAACCCCTGTCCTTGGAAATATTCAAGTAAAGGCCAGATTGTAATCTAACAAAAAGAGGATTGGACTCAGAATTATAGAACTAAAAGGGAATTTAAAGACCACTGAGCCAAACACTCCCATTCTTTTTTTTCTTCACTTTTTTGAAAGGAAGAAGGTAGGACAATTGGGGTTAAGTGACTTGCCCAAGGTCACATGGCTAGTAAGTGTTAAGTGCCTGAGGCCAGATTTGAACTCAGGTCCTCCTGACTCCAGGGTCAGTGTTCTATTCACTGTGCCACCTAGCCACCCCCACCATCATTTTTTAAATAAGGAAATTGGGGCTCTGAAAAGTTCAAGACCTTGTGTGATGTCACCTAAGTTATAGGTTACATAGCTGGGATTCAAGCTGAGCTCCTCTACCTCCACATCCAGAGTTCTTTGTATGACAAAGGCTAGAGTTAGGAGAGAGCCAGGTTCAAATCCTTCCTCTCAGATTTACTAGCCATGTGACCATCCTTGAGTCACTTAATCTTTCAAAACTTTAGTTTCATCATCTGCAAAATGAGGCCTGACCCCACAGTGTTATGGAGATGAAATGAAATGCCATAGGTAAAGCACTCTTGGGCATTTAAGAGCTGCATAAACGTCAACAATTATTGTGATGAGGGAGCCATGTTGTCTAGGAGGCTTCATCAAGGACATTTCTGTACTTGGTAAAAGGGTGGGCTTGCCCTCTGAGGTCTCCTTCAGCTTTGAATTCTAGGAATCTGAGAGCAAGAGGATGGCACATTTTAAAATACTAATATATTTCTGCTGAGAGACAGACATAACTACTCTCCCCCCAGCAAAAAAACAAACCCAGCTCTCCTGTTTAGCCACCCATTTCACATTTTTATAGAAAATTGTGTGGGCAGCTTCAATTATGCTTGGGCAAATTTAGACTAATTAATGGGTTGACTAAGATAATTATTGAAATTTATCTATGGATGAAAGGAGGAAGGATGAACCATTAAGCTTGTTTTTCATATGTTTCTGAGGACTTTTGTTAAAAGGATGATGCTACTTACCAATGTGAAGTGTGATGGGCTCAACTTTCTACCTTTTTTATATATAAGATGTGATTATAAAGTAATGAGATGGTTGGTTTAGCAAATATACCCCCCTACCCCAATGCCTGCCATTCCCCTGGGGGGCGATGTAAGTACCAGACTGAGGCTGCCATAACCGTGTTCAGAAGCTCCTCCGAGAATTGCCTGCAGAACAATGCACAAGGGCAACAAACAACCTCTTGACTTTGGTGCAACTTCATTTTGTTCCCTAAATATCAAAATCCACCTTAATCTCTGACTTTCTGCCAGTTTTACTTCCCACTGATTTATGGCTGTTTCTAAATGTCAGGTTCATTTTCTAAGGACAAAAATTTAAAGTCATCAAGATTGCTCCCTCTCTCTTCCCCTTTCATCGAGGGCCAACCTCATCCCCCACTCTGATTGCTTTTGACAAATGATTTTTCTACCTTGCTGTCATCTCCTGTCCTTCACACTCCAAGCATTCTCCATGTCCTCACCCATTTTCTTCTCCTTTAGTCCAGATCAGAGGAGGAGGTATCCCTCCTCATTACAACTGTCTCCTCTACTTGTGCTCCTCTGTCAGAACTGGCTCCACAATTGTATTTCTCATTTTCATCCTCTCTGTCTCTATTGGTTGTTTCCCCAGTGTTGAACATTCTGGATTCTCTAAACCCAAAAAGCAAAAGCCATACCTTAATCCTGCCATCCTGTTGAGCCATCGTCCCATACCTCTCCTTACCTTCACTGTGAAAGTTTTAGAAAAAGTGTTCTCTCCTCACTACCTCCACTTCCTTGCATCTTTGTAATCCAGCTGCTTATTCCTTCCCATTTTGTCTAAACTACTCCCTCTCCCTCAGATCACTAGGGGGGGTTATTGTTAAGTGCTCCTGTTTTCTGGATATTTTCTCCTTCCTTGACTTCTACGGTCCTGTTTTCTTCTAGGCATCTAGGTGTCAAAAGGATAGAATACCAGACTTCGAGTCAGGAAGGTTCAAATTTGAATTTAGCCTTAGATACTTACTAGCTAGGTGACCTTAGGTAAGTAACTTAACCCATGTTTGCCTCATTTGGCTTATCTGTCAAGTAGGGATAATAAAAACACCTATCTATACCAGGGTTATTGTGAAGATCAAATGAGATAATATTTGCAAATGTTCCTAGTTGGTGTCATATAAATGCTTAGTCCCTTCCTCCTTCCCTTTCCCCTCGTTCTCTTACCTGAAGTAGAGTTCTCTGGTTGTGTCCTTTGCTGATGAGCTATTCTCTTCTCATCCCTTAAGTGGGGATACCCTGCCGTATCTCTGTCTTTGGCCTTGTTCTCTCATAGAGAGGAATCCCTTGGTAGTAATTTCTAATTCCATGATTTTAACCATCAGGTCTGTGTAGACGCTTTTCATATTTCCGTGTCCCAGTTTGTTGGGAAAAAGAAACCTTCAGTTGCTTGCTGGGGCTGCTCATGCATATTAAGCCTTTATTTCAAGCTAAACATGCCTTAAACTGAACTTAATCACCACTAAAACCTGCCCCTCCTAGGGCTGCTAGGTGTGCAGTGAATAGAGCACCGGCCCTGGAGTCAGGAGGACCTAGGTTCAAATCTGGCCTCAGACACTTAACACAAATACTAGCCATGTGACCTTGGGCAAGTCACTTAATGCCAGTTGCCATACCCTCCCCCTTCCAAAAAGTAAAAACAAACAAACAAATCTGTCCCTCTTTCTAGCCTTCTTTTTTCTGTTGAGGGCATCCTAATCTTCCCAGTAACCCATACGTGAAACCCCAGTCATTTGGATCTTTCTGTCTGCTTTATACACTCCATCTATCCTAGTGTGTTTAAGATATGTCTGATATCCAGCTGTGCATAATGGTGTATACCTGCTCAGGAAGGCTGAGGCTGGTGAAACTGTTGAGTTTGGGAGTTATGAGCTGTAGTAGTACAAAATCAAGTGGGTTTCTCCACCAGATCCAGGTGAACTCTTAGGAGTGGGAGACCACCAGGCTTTCTAATGAGGAGCTAACTAGCCCCGATGTGAAATGGAGCAAGTCAAAGTTCCTGCATAATTCAGTATTGGGATGGAGCCCTTGGATGGCTGTTGCACTCCCAGCCTTAGAAAAATAAAGAGACTCACTCTCAAATAAACAAACAAATGAATAAATGAATGGATGGATGGATGGATGGATGGATGGATGAACTCTAATATCCTTTCCTCTTCTACAGTGACATAGCCACCACCCTTCCTAAGATTTCTCATCACCTTTACTTTGGACTATTTCCTGCTTGAATCTCCCTGCCTCTGGCTTCTTCCGTTTGCAGTCCATCTATTAAACTACTGATGAGGAAATTTTCTCTACCAGTGGAAACATGCATGCATCTTATAGCCATAGACAGTTGCTTGGGGACACTAAGGGGTTAAGTTCCATGGTATGCTGCATCTAACTCTTACAGGCTCTGAGAGAGCTGATCATTAAACATTTTCATCTTGGCAATTGCAAATCTATGAATCGGGGACTGATAATTGTTTTGTAGATTATGTAGACTTAAGAAAATGATGGAGAAAATGTCAATATTGCATATTAAATTTAACAAATATGTCCTACATACATTATTTTCCTTTTGGAGAGCCAGGTGTTGAACATTAACCAGAATACCTGATTGAGTCCCTTGCCCAGGGTCAGAGACCCTAGCTCAGAGTTCATCTTTCCAGCCTCATTGTGTTACAGATACAGCATACTGCTGCCAAAATATTTTTAATGTAGATATTTAACTATGCTGATTTCCTTCTTTAAAATCTTTCACTAGCTTTTAGTCACTTACTTGTCACTTACAAGTAAAAAAAATTATTATTGAAGAGCCTCTACATCTGACTCCAGACTCACTTTAAAACTTTAACATTATTTCTCCTCATGTGCTATATTTTAAAGCCACCTTATACTACTAGCTGTCTATTCTCTGATCTTGTCTTTATTTCTCCTGAATCCATGCATTTGCTCATGCTATCCCTCAAGCCTGGATTTCCTTCCCTCCTCCTGTCCAGTTATGGTAATTCTCCTCTTCCTTCGAGAAACAGTTTAGGTGCTTCTACCTCTGTGGAATTGTCCCTGATTCCTTTCACTCTTTCGACTTTCTCTCCTCATACTGTCCCGGAGCGTTTTATCTAAATTTCTCCTTTTCCCATTATCACATTCTGCCTCATACTATAACTCTTTTGGTTCTGTATCATATCACTTCTGGTGGATTATAAGCTCCTTGAGATCAAAGACTGTCATTTTTCATCTTTTCTCCAGTGCTGAGCACACAGAATTGGTACTTAGTAAATATTCAATGAATTTAACTGAATTGATTCAAAAGAATATGCTGCAAGCTCAGGTGTCCTCAATCAAAGAGCAGCTCCCAAGGGACTTGGAGCAACTGCAGCCTCTGAAGATTCTGTGGACCTAAGCTGTGCCTGACATCACAGTGCCAACATTCTGACACAGTCTCAAGGACCTGACTGTTGGTCTAGGGAGAGTTCCCTTTAGCTTCATAAAGCACTACTTGACCCAGGCATTGGTAATGACCTGTTCAGTTTTTCTTTTTGTTTTCCCAGCATTAGGTCATTTTTATTACTGAGACATAGTAATGAGGGAATAGGAGTGGATAGGTTGCATAATTGATTGGCCTGATGCCTCTACTTGTTGTAATCCTACTACTACTACTACTGCTAATAATAATAATAATAAACAAACAAGTAACATTTACATATTACCTATGTGCCAAGAACTGTGATAAATGCTTTACAACTATTATATAATTTGATCCTCACAACACTGGGAGGTGCTATTATTATGCCCATTTTATAGATGAGAAAACTGAGCCAAGCAGAAGCTAAGTGATTTGCCCAGGGTCTGACAGCTAATAAGTTGTTGTTATTCATTACTTTCAGTTGTATCTGACTCTTCGTGACCCCATGTGGGATTTTCTTGGCAAAGATACTAAATGGTTTTCCATTTCCTTCTCCAGCTCATTTTTACAGATAAGGAACAGAAGCAAACAGGGTTAAGTGATTTGTCCTGGGTCACACAGCTAAGAAGTGTCTGAGACCAGATTTGGACTCAGCAAGTTGAGTCTTCCCAATTCCAAGCCTAGTGCTGTATATACTGTGCTACCTAGCCACCCTAAGGTAATACATGTTTGAAACCAAATTTGATCTCAACATTTTCTGTCCCCAGGCCTGGCAGTCTATCTACTCTGTCACCTAGCTGCCTCCTAATAAAATCCAGGTTCATTTGATCACAGAGTTCCTGAGTAGACTCGTGTATTTATGATATTCCATTTCATACTTCTTAGAGACATGCCAGGCAAGTGGATTGATAGAGGACTTTGGATAAAAAAGGCTTAAGTTTAAATTTTGACTCTTAGACTTACTGTGTGACCAGTTATTACTGTTACTACTGTGACACCTTAGGCCAATTCTAAGGACTGATGTACTGTGAGTGGTTCTCAAAAAGTGTGTATAGGGGTATTCTGGGACTTCTGTAGAACTTGCAATTTATATGCATACTTGACTCTCCTGGGAATTGTATTGAACATAAGCTTGTTATTAAGTCTATGCCTATGTACCAGTTTCTCTACTCTCCCCTGTTGTCTGTACATAGCCCCATGTCTAAGAATCAAACTGTTCTGTGAGAAATAAAATTTTGAGAATGATTATACTAAGCCATGGGTTGAGATCTCCTTGGTGAACTGATTTCAGACATCAAGAATTTCCCCAAGCTGAGGATACCATATGTCCTTTCCCAAAAACATACATACTAGACATATTTGCATGTTACATTTCATAGCTATTTATGCATGGGAGGTGAGTGAGATGATGTATATAAAAAGCCATCTCTCTATCCATTAGATAACACAAACTATAAAAGTACTACATAAAGGTCATATTCCAACATTAGTGTTCTATAGTTATGGAGGCCAGGGTTCATAGCTGGCTTAATCCTCATACCAACACCTAGTATATTTGGCACTTAATAAATGACTATCCAATTGACTTGAAGTCAGTTTCTCAGGCCATCAGTGATCCAATTCCATCCTCTGACCTGGCCCCCTAGTTATCCCTAGTCCCTTTGGAAAGACTACAAGAAAGACTACAAGATGCCTGGGAATAGACCATTTTGAGACAAAATGAGGTCTTCAGAAAAATGGTTATTAATCCACTGAAAAAAATTGGGATTATCCAGTCCATTGTGTTTTCTGAACCATAACTTTAATTTACTGACAAGAAAAAGTATATTTTTACTTCTGTCATCAGTATCCTAGAGGCAAAGTGCTGTAGAGGAGCAAGCAGGTCTGTTTCTCCTACCATCTTGACGTAATCACTTACCATATATTGGCAGCAAGGACTGAGGCAGAAAAACTGCAGTCTTGTTCTCAAGTCTCAGGTAGAGTTTATAGGAAGAATAATTACAGAAGTCATCCTTTGCCACAGACAGGTCAGAGTTCCTCCACAAAATCTGAGGAATGAAAATGGACCACAGGCTGTGGTCCTATACTTATACTTACCTCTTTCTTTGACTGTGGCACAGGAAAACAGTAGATGGAAGGCACCAAGTATCAGATGTATAAGTGATCAATTAATTTTGCTAATTCCACAAGTGGCAATCCATGAAGTGCTCCTCTGATGAAGGAGCTGTGGTCTTATTGCTTTTAGTGCATGTCAGTGAGTCATAGATTAATCCCTACTTTGTATAGGGAAGAGCTCAATGTATCCATGCTATAGAGAAAGTATTCAGGCAGCTGAATGTGATCAGTTCTTAAGTCTGGTGTTTCTCTCAGAGAGTCACAGACTAGGTACACAGATTCCCAAGCCCAGAAGAATGAGGTTTGGCCACCTAACTTCCTCCCTAGATGAATTCATCTGGACCCTGAAAGGAAAAAAAACTTTTCAGACTATCCATCTATGCTCCAAAACATCTCTTTATGTCCCTGAACATATCCTTGGGGAACGCGCCTTTGCCCCAGGGAATGCATGTGTTCCTCCTTTTTGTCCTGAGGGTTAGTCAAAATATTCATTCCTTCCCCGCACCCTGAAAAGCAGGGGGAAAGAGGATCATAGGTCTGGACCTGGGAAGGACTTCAAAGTCTATCTAGTCCAAATCTTTCATTTTCCGGATGAAGTACTTCAATGAAAATCTGAAGAAAGCTAGGGCTTTTTTTCTCTAGGTTTTCAATTTCTTTCTAAACTATGGATTGGAAAAATGACAACCTGCTTCATATAAAAGTATCAGCATTATTCCTGAGGAAAAAGGGAAACATATAATGCTTTATTAATTATTAATGTGCTTGGTTATTAATGACAGTAAGAGAGGCACCCTTGAATTCAGAAAGACATGAGTTCCCATCCTTCCTTTGATACATATCAGATGTGTGACCAGGAGCAAATCATTTAATTTCTTGGTACCCCAAAACAACTTTTTAAGACTTTAAATTTCAGGTGAAATGTTGACTCTGTGGATGGATTTTCCACACCAAGTGTTTTCATACCTTGGTGAAATTAAAGGTCTGAAAAAGAAAAAAAAAATACTCTCAAATAAAAACATTTTACTATTAACATTATTTGATATTATTAATAATAAAATCTTGCATTTCTCTATGACATCACACTTTTCAAAAATGTTCACATTTGTTCCATTGGCAATACTGGAATATAGATTGGATTGGCTTACTTACATGTTTTTGCCAATGATGCCACTTAGACCCAATGAGAGAAGGTGATTTGCCCAGGGTCATATAGCATATTAAGAACATTGCTGAGACTAGAACCTTAGGGTCCAGATTTTCTCATAGTATGACATCTTGAGTTAGCTGCAAATTTTAAACTTCTTTCTATTAAATTATTTTGAAAAACAGAAGCAGGACAGAGTGGGCACCACAATTGTACTTTTTTCTCCCATCATGATGGAATCAACTTCCGTTCTTCAGAAGAGCCAAGAACTAAGACAGTAGGATTTAGATGTAGGAGGGGCCTTGGATAATCTGCGTCTGACCCTTTCATCAGGTCATAGAATCATAACTCTAGAGATGAAAAGGCCCTCTGAGGCCATCAAGCACAGTCTCTTGGTTTACATTTCAAAGTATAGGCAAAGCAAACAGGAAACCCCTGATCAAAGAACTTTATACCTTTGATCAAAGTCCATCCCAGTGCCTTGGGGCCCTTCCCTACAATCCAGACCTGTTGCCTGATGCGCAGACACTTGGTATGAGTTCTTGCCTTTGTTCTCCTGGGACTATAGTCTTAACCTGTTCCCCTCCCACCCCACCCTCATCCAGGCATTATTAGCTGGACTTTCTGAACTTGATCTCTGGTCTTATCTATTTCTTATACCTACCCAGACTTCCACTCTTGCCTAGATTTGACCTGGAACTACTTCAGTCTGTCTTACTATCATGCTATATGGCCATGGGAGTCTGCATGTTAATATCTATCCTTGTCTCCATCAGTCACTCCACATGAGGTCAGACCACACCCACAATATTTTCTTCAGTATGAGGTGTCACAATATATGGAGGACTTTGATGAGCTGAAGTACACTCAGAAAGTGCCCTTGAGATCATGCCTTATGGGGCTTAGTTGAAAGAAAATGTGAGAGCTCAGGGGAAAAAAAGTAGTTGGGGAGACATGATAGCTTTTGTCAAGAGTTTCTTTCTTTTTCAACATGAGAGAGCCCCTTAGGGGTGAACTTAGAACAATGGGAGGAATTTTCAAAACAGATTTTGGTTAAAATATAAGGAAAAACTTGCTAACAGTGTTGTCAAAAAGCAAACTGAGTAGTTTCGAAATAGTGAGTTCTCTGTAACTAGATGTTGTTAAACAAAAAGTGGATGGTTTGGTTGCCAGGTACAGGGTTGTATAATTCTTGAGGTCTTTTCAACTTTGAAATTTGTAGGGTAAGAAATCATAGTATTTCAAGCTGGAAGAGACTTTAGTGAGTAAATCTGTCTCCTTAAAAGCATTTTTTTGGAAAAAAATTATTGATACATTTTTAGATCACATTCATTTACATATGTATACACACATATATATAAATGCTATATGCATATATACATGTATACGCATACACATAAACATATATATACACACAGTGTGCAAAAGAGGATCTGTATCCTCATATAGTGACCATGTAACCAAAACCTGTGCCTAGACTTCCTACATGTAATCACTGTGGTACCATAGAACCTTCTTTTTCCTCTTAAGAGTCTGCCAAGACCATTAAAAGGAACTCGTATCTTCTTGGCTAGATAATATAGAATTCCTGATGCCTAAGAAACCTGGGAATGAGAAGTCACTGCGCAGGATTCATGTGACCTTCAGTAGAACCAGCCCAGCTATATCCAACCTGCTGTACATTTGTGCATCAGGTTACTTTGTAGGGACCCCTCTCTACCCCATGCCATTGCAGCAGATTACATGGGAGTTTGAAGCTTTTTGAGGTGGTTGTTGTTTTTTTTTAATTCTTTCTTCTAAGGGATGGAGGATTATCAGAGCTTTTGATTTATGGTATCTAGAGATGAAGATAGAAGCCTGTGGGAAGTGAGACTGCTTCAATTGCCTCCACCACACACACACACACACACACACACACACACACACACGCCCATACCCTTTTGCCATCTTCCCAGAATGCTGAGAAGTGGCGCGATTAGTTCTCAGAGCCAAAAGCATCACTTAAGCCAGTGAGGGGGAAAACTAATCTTTTGTGCTGCCTTCCTTGGCAGATCTGTCTCTAAGACTGATCCTAATGGGGTGGAAATGAGCTCAGCTGCCTAATTCTCTTACAGACAGGGCTCTTTCTGCATGGGGACAGGCATCTGTTCCCTTGGCACTCTGTCACTTGCCCCATGCATAGCAGAGCCTGGCCACAGAACCACCAACCAATCCTTTGGACCTGAGCTTTTTACTTGATATGCTTTTTCCCTTCTTACATAAAGTACTGGAGCTGCTGCAAGGAGGGAGGTAGATGGTGAGGGTTAAGTTGAGTTATGGGGGAAGGCAAATTTTGGCCCAATAGAAAGAAAAAGGAACCAACCACCACAGCTTCCTAACACTCAGAGCTGTCCAAAAATGAAATGTGTTGCCTTACAGGATTATATGTTTAAGCTGTCAAGGACCTTGGAGATCTTCTAGTCTAACTCCCTCATTTCACAGATTAGGAAACTGAGGCCCAGAAAGGTGAACTGACAGTGAAGACCTCTTAGACTTTCTCTTTAGGTGCAGGTTGCTCTAGGTGTCCTCACAGGCCTCTTCTGAGTCTAAGAATCTGTGACTACTGGGAGGGGGACGGGGGTATGCATAAAGGGCCAGAGCTCCAACCAGCATCACAGAATGGATGGTTTATGAACACTCAGACTGTGGCCAGAAATCACAAGTTAAGTGTCAATGACTTATAGAAGGTAGGGACAGAATCTTTTTCCTAGCTAGCTACAGTCAGTATCTTCCCTGCAGACTGTGTGAATATGGACAGACTCACAGAATGGCAGAGCACAAAGAGCAGCCCCACTCATGTAGGAGAAGACAAGTGGAGGTCCAGAGAGAAGCAGCCTGTCCAGTTTTGCACAGTGAGTGAGCAGTGGGCAGGATTAGCACTCAGGTCTTCTCATTGTTAGGGCTGCATTCCCATTGCTTCACCATGTTGTCTCCTAACGTCCTTGAGGTTTCCTGCTGAGCTAGAACCTTTGTGAATTTTATAGAGGAAGAACTAGCCTCCCAGTACTATAATCACATTAGGGTTCATTGAAATATTTCTGAGAGAAAATAGGATATATGCAGAGGAAAGGAGAGAAATGCTGAGTTTCCAATACTACATCAGTCTTAGAAGAAAAGACTAGCAGGATCAGTCAGCTAGGGAATGAACAGAAAGCTTGCACATCCTGGGCTAGAAGGAAAGAGTATAGTGATGGGGAAAAAGCAGCTCTAGACTGGGAGTCAGGAGACTGTGGTGCCGGCTGCAGGGCTGATCCACTGAGTCACATTCCATGCAATGTAAGTTCTTTGGGAGCAGCCACTGTTTTACTTTTGTCTTTATTTTTCCCACATCCAGCATAGTAGCTGGCACATAGCAGATCCTTGGTAATTGATTATTGTTTGCTTCACTTGTGTCTCTGTACCTCAGTTTCCCTCTCTGTAAAATAAGTGTGTTGAGCTGTATCCCCTCCAGTCACAGCTTTGTTGGCATTAAGTTGTTTCAGCCGTGCCCAACCCTTCCTGACCCCATTTGGGGATTTCTTAGCAGAGATACTGGAGCCGTTTGCCATTTCCTTCTTCAGTCCATTTTACAGCTGAGAAAACTGAGGCAAACAGGGTTATGTGCCTTACCTAGGATCCCACAGCTAGTAAGTGTCTGAGGCTCAAGAAAAGGAGTCTTCATGACCCTAGGCCTGTGTTTTATCCCCTGCACCACCTCATGGCTCCCTGTGATTCTATTCTGAGAGAGTGGATTTAATCATTATATTTTCTTAACTGTGTATACACTGGGAATCTTCCTTTGTACTTCAATCTTCTTGCTTAAAAAATAGAAGAATAAAAAGTCAGCCAGCTCAAAAACGTTGGAGAGGGCTAACTAGTTTTTAAAAAAGAAAGCGAACAATGGCATACTTTACAAAGAGAAAATACAGTGGACTGAAAGCTCTTCTTGTTCTAGGAACCTCTCCCAGTGACACCCAGCTGCTTGGAAAGGGGTGGGGTGGAAAGGTCAAAGCCTCCCTGGGCCTCCCTTAGACATGCACTGCCTTTTAATTCTTTCTCTTCTCCACTGCGCACTGTGTGGATTAAGCTGTGACTAATAGCAGTCAGGGAGGTCAGGTATAAAGATATTGGAAAACCTGGCATATGTAGACAGAATTCTGTGTGTCCTATACCATGAAGGACTCAGCACTCTGCAGTGATGCCTCAGACCTTCCGATCACCATGTATTTATTTGCTCATGCCTCTCCCTCTTTTGGCACCCTGCCTGGGTCCCCATCACCAAAGGTCAAAATCCAAGTCATTTGGGTCCCAGCTCAGATAGCACCTTCTCTGGGGAATTAGATGACCACAGCTCCAGCTGGATGTGGAGTAAAAACAGCTGGTTTCAAATCTGACCTCAGACACAACTAACCTGGGCCTCAGTCTCTTGAACTGTAAAATGGGCATTATAATAGCCCTGTCTCTCAGGGTTGTTTCAAGGATCAAATGTGATAATATTTGTAAACTGCTTAGCATAGTAGCTGGCAAATAGTAAGTGCTTAATAAATGCCTGTTCCTCCTCTTTACTTCTCCCTTTTCCTTCTCCATAAAGCCTCTTTGAACTACATGGTGGAGGGAGGGGGAGAGTTGGGTGTGCAGAAAGAGTGATGGCTTCACTGACCAGAAATGCCTTCTCCCTTCTCTATGTTCCATAGTGCTTCTTATCTCACAAAGAATATCTTGCTCCTGGAGCGGCCAAGTGGCACAACGAATAGAGCATGGGCCCTGAAGTCGGGAGGACCTGAGTTCAAATGTGACCTCAGACACTTGACGCTTACTGGCTGTGTGACCTTGGGCAAGTCACTTAACCCCAATTGCCTTGTTTTCCCAGCTCCAAAAAAAAAAAAAGAATATTCTACTCCTTACTCGGATTTTCAACCTGAAAGTCATCCTCACTTCTTCATTCGCCTTTTCTCACGTGTTAGTTCGTTTGCCTAGTGTTGTCCCTTCTCCCTCCACAACATATCTCCCATCTTTTGCTCTCTCTCCACTCACATGGCCAACATTTTAGCTCAGGCTCTGATCACCTCTTGCCAGGACTCTTTCAAAGGTCTCCAGCCTTGAGCCTCTCCTCACCCCAGTCCATCCTCCATACAAAAAGATGTTCTTAAAGTACAATTCTGATCATGCTACTTCCCTGCTCAATAAAGCCCAGGGTCTCCTTATTACCTACAGGTTTAAATGTAGTGTCCTCTGTCTGGGCCTTAAAGCCTTTCACAGCCTAGCTCCACCCTGCATTTCTAGGCTTCTTACACATACCCTCTCTTGACCTACTGTCTGGTCCAGCCAACCTGACCTTCTGGCTGCTCCTCACATACAACACTCCATCTACCATCCTGTGCATTTATACTCCAAGCCTGTAATACACTGCCCTTGCATCTCTGACTCTTAAAATCCCTAGCTTCCTTCAGAATTCAGCACAAAGCTGCCTTTTTCTTATCCCTGCCCCATGCCACCTTCAGCTATAAGCATGTCTCTCCTCCATTTACCTTTTATTTATTTTGCATATATTTTACATGTAATTAAATGTCATTTGTATGTATTGATCATTTCCTTCATAGAGCAGAAACTTCTTGAAGGAAGGTATTTGTCTTTGTATACTCAGTCCCCTAATACTTAAGTATTAGGCATAAGTAATATATTGTTATTAATATAGGTAATAAGTAGGCACTTAATAAGTACTGATCAGTTGATAGAAGGCAGACTATGGTATTCCCATGTATGATTAATGAGTATCCCGTTCTACTCTCGGTGCCTTTAGAAAAGGGCCACAGTTTACTAAACTTTGTCAGGAAATGATGCCTTGCAAATAGTAGGTGCCTTTTAAATGTTTGTTGATTGAATGAATAGCTGAACTTGCTCCTAATTAAATGGGATTTATAGCTATGGTACAAGAAGGAATGAAATTAGTCTAAAAGAAGTCCTGGTAAAGTACTAGGAGAAATCTGAGCCTAGGAAAATCATTTTCAGCTTGGAGGAGGAAAGAGGAAGAGGGACAGGGAAGCTTTCCTGAAGGAAACTGAGATTACATCAGAGAGTAAGCAAAAATTCCATTCTAGGAATGGGCAACCATGTAAGCAAAGATTTCTTAAACATTTATGAAGTGTGTATTATATGCAAGGTATGAACTTGGGATGAAAAATAGCAGTCTGCCTCTTCAGATGGCCTGCAGTCTTTGAATGGCCATGGTTTAACCCAGTGCCTTGTACATTGAGAGAATGGGTAAGGACATTTCCATCTTGGATGTAAAGGAACTGCCTCCACCTAAGCAGAGGGACACTTCCTCCTCCAAGAAGAGACTCAGGACATTGTGGGAGGTGCTGAGTGATTGTTAACCCCAAGGCCACATAGCCAGTGTGTAAATGAGATGGGAGTTGAACAGAAGTCTTCATCACACCAAGATTTCTCTATATGCCACACTGACTTTCATCTTATTCATAGTAGGTGCTTTGTTAAATTGAATTGGATAAAATTAATGGTAATAGGGAAGCTATGATGTGACAAGAGAGGCAGCATGATGTAGTCTGGACTTGGAGTCAGGAAGATCTGGGTTCAGATCTTACCTCAATCACTAGCTGGGTGACCCCAGGTGAGTCACTGAAATTCTCTGTACCTGGGTTTCCTCATATGTGAAATGAGAAGGATGGATTTTGTGTCAGTCAATCAACATTCACTTATTAAGTGCTTCCTATGTGCCAGGCACTGTACTAAGCATGGGGAATACAAATACAAGCAGACCCTGCCCTCAAGGAGCTTACATTCCAACAGGGGAATGTATGTAACAAGAAACTAAAAGGCAGTTGGACAAGGGAAGATGAAGGTACCTAGGAGTCCTGGTGTCGGGGGCAGAGCCATGAAAGTCTGCAGTGAGGCCTGGAGAGGAAAGTAACATGACTGGCCATCCCATCAGAGGGAGGGGCTGCATGGTGGAAGGTCCTTCTAATGTATGAATTGCAGGACTGCAGTAAGTTTCCAAGATGAAGAGGTTTCTGGGGCATGGTAGAAAAAATCCAGAGTATAACAGCAGGGAGAGGAATGAGCAATTTAAAGGCCTCTAAGGCCCCTTCTGATTCTAAATCTGTGATTCAATGATCTTATGAAATATATACCAGTAAATCTGATAGAAGGTAAATCTGATAAGGATTATGGACAAAGTACTCTGAGAAATATGAGAAGGGAAAGGTCGCTTTCAGCTTGGAGAACCCTCCAAAGCTTGGGTTCCAGAAAACAATTTGGTTAGCTATCCATTACAAGATTTGAGCTGGGGAATTATAACAATTTGTCTCAAGTGAAGAAAGTAAAAAAAACTGTGCTAGTTGGGAAACATCTTTCCCCTCTGACACTTCTTATTTTCTCATTTCAGAGCTTGTACAAAGAACTTGCTACATGCCAATGACTATGCTTAGCACTGGGGAGAGAGGTATAAAACGAAAATATTTCCTGCCTTCTAGGAAGAAGGAAATTCCATTCTGCTGAGGGGAGATGACATGGACATAATTAAGGAAAAACCAAGTGTTTTCAAAATAGTCACGAAAGTCATTTGCGGGTAGAACTAACCATTCACCCTGATGTTTCTATACTGAATTTTTCTAACCAGTGAGAAAGAATTAAAATGACAGATGTTCTTAAAGAGTACATCAGACTTTGTGATAACTTGTCCATGGTGAGACATAGCTGTCAAAAACAAACAAACAAAACCACACCTTGGGCCACATTGACAGAGACATATTGCCCAGGGCAAAGGAGGTAGATGCCCTGCTGTCTTTTGCTCTGGCCATACTGGATCTGTAGCATGTATTGAGTTCAGTTCTACCTGACACTTTTTAAAGAATGCAATGGCTCACTGAGGCACATCCAGAGAGGAGTTACCAGAATGAGGAGCGGATGAGAGACCCTGATATGCAAACATCAGTTGAAGAAACTGGGGCTACTTAGACTGGATTGGCTCAGGGAGTAGGGGTAGGGAAAAGGCAATGGAGAAAAGGAGGTGATAAGATTACTCTCTTCAAATATTTGTTGTCAAACAGGATTGTCTAAGAAAGAGTTATTAGTTTTGACTTGAGTTCCTAAATTTTTCAGAGTTATATTTACACTGTTGTTGGTAGTGTATACATTGTTCTCCTGGTTCTGTTCATTTTACTGTGCATCAGTTCCTAACAGGCTTCCTAGGTTTCTCTCAAACTATCCACTTCATAAACTTCTTAGAGGACAATTGTATTCCAATAATCAATCAACATTTATTAAGTTCCTACTATGTGCAAAGCACTATGCTAAACACTAGAGAATACAAAAAGAGAGAAAAGAAATCCTTTTCTGTAAAGAAGCTTACAATCTTTTTTTTTGCATTTAAAAAAAAAATTTCTCAATTACATACGAACATTTTTTTTATTTTGAGTTCCAAATTCTTTCCCTCCTTCTACCCCCACCTCCCCATAGAAGGCAAGCAAATAGATATAGATTATACATGTGCAGTTATGCAAAACATTTCTATATTTGCCATGTTGCAAAAGAAAATGCAGACCAAAATAAAAAAACAGGAATTATGACGAAAGTTTAAAAAAAAGTATGACTCAATCTGCATTCAGACTCCATCAGTTCCTTCTCTGGAGGCGTATAATGTTTTTCACATAAGTTCTTCAGAACTCTCTTTGGTCATTGTGTTGCTGAGAGTAACTTGGTCATTCCCAGTTGATCGTCATACAGTATTGCCATTGCTGTATACAGTGTTCTGGTTCTAAACAGGTTACAATATAATCCATTACATTCATAAACCGTAACATGTTCATTCCCCAGCTAATGAATGCTCCCTCCATTTCCAATTCTTTGATGGGAGGTATTTGAGAAATATCATGTTAGGGGAGTTTCACTGGGCCATAGACTGTATATAGGGAAGTAACATACAGCAATACCAGAAAGGGAGGAAGGAGCCATGTTGTGAAAAGCATTAAATGCCAGAGATGTACTTTACTCTAGAGGTAATAGGGAGCTACTAGCAATTAATGAGTGAGGGGGCCAGGGAGAAATGGTTAGACCTTCACTTTAGGAAAGTCGCTTTTGCAGCTGTGTGGAGAATGAATTAGAGTAGGGAGAGATAAAACAGGGATACTACTAAGTAGAAGACTGTCACAATAGTCCAGGTGTGTGATAAATGAGGACCTGAACTGGAGAGGTAGCTGTGTAGGAAAAGGGAAGGCAACATAGTCAAAACTGGTAGAGATGATAGAAATGGCAAGACTTGCCATGTGAACAGATATGTGGGGGACTCACCAGAATACTGAGGTAAGGAAAAACTCCTTGTCAGAGTTGTCCAAAAGCTGTCCAAAGACCTTTAAGGGGAGCCTGTGAGACCATTTTGTAGGATTCAGGGGTGTTGTGAAGAGGGATTCCTATGCAGGCATAAATTGGACTAGCTGTTCTCAGAGGGTCTTTCTGGTGCTTGCATACTGTGGCTTGAAACCATAGGAATGGGCTTTCTTACTTGTGCTCTTCCCAAATCTCTTTTCGGAATGAAACCTAGCATCTCCTCCCTGAGGCTCATAGGCCTGAAAATTGGGAGTCCTGGCATCTGGATACCAGGTCTCTCCAGCTTTCAGGTAATTTGTCCAAAGACATGCCCTCCCTCTTTTGTCCACATTCTGGCAGGCAGACAGTAGAGGAAAATGGCTAAGTGATGCTGCCCCAGCTTCAGGGGAAGGAAAATCGCTTGGGACCCGGTGAAATGAATATATTTGATTGCCTAATCCCAGAGAAGGTCCGCTGAGTTTGTATAATGGGCAGGAGCAAATTCCTCTGCTAAATCTGCTGAAATCAAATCAACTCTGTGGCTCAACTGGAAGTGGTTTTGGTTTTTTTTCTTTTCTTTTTTTTTTTCCTGTCGATTGTTCAGCCTTCTAGTTGGAAGGGAGCCTGATTTGCTTGGCTCAAGTCATGCGCAATCCTGGCCTCCTGCAACGCCGACTGTTACATGCTGAACAAACCCAGAGCGTGCCCTGCTCAGGAAAACCTTCAATAATGTGTCTAGTGCCACGTGACCAAGGAAAGATTACAGGTATTAGAGGCAATTTAGAATCATTTAGATTTGAGCCATTTGCTGAACAGTCAATTAATCCAGTTGCATTAAAAATAAAAAGCTATTGCAGTTTCCATAACTATTCCCAGGTTAAAAGGAAGGTAAAGAGATCAGGGAACAGAGGAAGGCAAACTTTAAAGGGATTTGCTTCATGACAACAACTTTCCCATAACAAAAGCTATTGAATATTCTCCTCCAGAGAATTAGAGATCTGCTATTAAATGATTTTTTTTTGTGTGTTGGAAAATTTGTTCATGATCTCCCTATTGCCTAGAGTGTCATTTAACTCCAGGATGGGGAATCTGCAGCCTTGAGGCCTCATGAAGAAAACCCCAAATGGGGTCACAAAGAGTTGGACAGGACTTAAAATGACTCAACAGCAAGAGCATGAGAAGTATATATGCATTACCTTCGCATGACAGATAAAAAACAAGCAGGGGTGTCCAGAGGTCAAGTGACTTATCCTGTGGCTGATACGAAGCGGAAGCAGAATTAGAATCCAGTTCTCCTGCTTCCTTTATGGTTTCCTTTTCTTTGTACCACACTCACTTTCAGGGTCAGAGTTGGGGACATTCCAAAACTCAAAAATTTACCTTCAAAAGCTGCTTATTTGAGTCTTTAAAACAAACAGAAACCAAAGGTTTTAATATTACTTTGGAAATCTTTACTGTATTTATTCCAATATTAGAGAGCAAAGAGAGGGAATCTATAAGGCAATGAGTTCCTTAGGAGATATGGGATGAGTTAACTCAATATTATCTTTAAATGTAGAATATACACCTGGCCTGTTAGCTTACTACCTGTACTACCTGTGCAAATCCTTAGACATCTGTCTGCTGCAGTTTTCCCCATTGCAATGGGGAATCATAATAGTTTGACAACAGGTAATTTGTAAGGATCAAATGGGGCATTTGTGAATTGTTTAGCACAGTGCCTGACATGGAAGGTTGTAGCTGTTCAGTTTCAGTCATGTGTGACCCATTTTGGGGTTTTCTTGGCAAAGACACTAGAATAGTTTGCCATTTCTTTCTCTAGGTCATTTTAACATGTAAGGAAACAGGAAAACAGGGTTAAGTGACTTACCCAGGGTCACACAGCTAGGAAGTGTCTAAGGCCAGATCTGAATTCAGGAAGATGAGTCTTTCTGACTCTAGGGTTGGCACTGTGTCTGCTGTACAATGCCCCTTGGCATATAGTAAGCACTTAATAAATTCTTATTCCCTTTTCCTTCCTTATGTCACCTATGCATTACTATGAGGCCAATTAGATTTTTATTCAGTTTAGGGTCTTTTTAAGAGGTATATTCTCATAAGAATGGTTTCAAGATTGGTAAAACTTGGAATGAGTGCATGCTGATTCCACATGTATCCAAGGGATCAATCCCAAGGATCTGTGTAGCCATGCTGGAACTAAGAAAGATTGAAGGAGTAGAACCATTGCTCTGACTGGATTGGAAAATGATAAAAGCCTCTGAAGAAAAGGCAGAATTGGGCTAATGTTACTGTGTTTCTGTTTTCTCTACCAAGAAGATCTTCAGGCTGGGAAGGATAAAATAAAAATGAATTAAAGGGATTTGAAACCCTTACAACACCCTCTAACTTACTCTTTTATAAGTGCGGCTGCTTTCAGTGAGTTCAAGTTAGAAGCCTGGATAAATTGGGTCCAAGGGCAGTGAAAGAATGGGCAGATATAATTCCTCAGTTGCAGTCAATGACCTTTGAAAAATGGTTGAGACCAAGACTGATAAAGAGAACATTTTTTTGTCTCGTTTTCTGGGGGTGGGGGGGATGGTCACATTTTCTACCTGTGGGCTAATGAACTTGGCTTCAAATCTTGGAAAAATTATTGAACATATAATGAAAACAGGGTTTGTAAGCATGTAGAAAGTGGAACAGTAATCAGTAAGAACTGAAGAGTAAGAGTCTGTATGGTTTCATTATTAACAAGCCATGTCAGGCTAACATTGTTTCCTTTTTTGACAGGCTTATAAGACTAGTAGATCAGATTTCTTTTTGCTTTACAAATAGAATGCTTACTTATCTCTGGGGCTGGCAAGTTGTCTAAGGTTTCAACTACTTGATATAGTATAAGAAAAACCCTTTAATGAGTCTTCATGCTATCCTCACTGGCAAAATGAAGAGATGTGGGCTTAATTGAATGACTGGATACAAAGAGGAATCACTAATGACTCAGTGTCAAGTTGGAGGGCTATCTCCAGTGGCACATCTGTGGATCTGGATTTGGGCCTATTCTGTTTAGCATTTTTATCCATGAATTGGATAAAAATGTATGTATGAAATGTATATCAAATTGTCAGATAATAATTGATGATATTTATGTGACACTTTAAGATTTGTGGAGCATAATTATATACATTAGCACATGTAAACCTCTGTGAGGTAGGTGCTATGGTTGTTATTAACCCATTTTATAGAAGAGAAAACTGAGCCTCAGAGATATTCAGTAAGTACTAAGAATTATTAAGTACTGGATGCAGAGTTTGAACCTCTCTTCTGAATCAAAATCTAACTTTCTCCAGTCTCCTATACTGACTTCCTGATAAGAAGCACCAGGCTTACAGTTTAGAAGGGACTAGATTCACTGAAGAGATGATACAAAGCTGGAGGGGAGTAGTGGGCTTATTAGAAACAGGAGTCCAAAAATCTCAACTTAAAGACTCAAACAATTGCTCAAATCTAATAAAGGTACATTGGGGATAAATATAAAGTCCTACCTCCACCAGAGGGCAGCTAGATGATGCAGTGGATAGAGTGAGAGGCCTGGAATCAGAAAGATTCATCTTCCTGATTTCAAATCTGACCTCAGATACTTCTAAGCTGGGTGTCCCTGGGCAAGTCACTTAACCCTGTCTGCCTCAGTTTCCTCATTTGTAGCATGAGCTGCAGAAGGAAAAGGGCAAATTACTCCACTATATTTGCCAAGAAAACCCCAGATGGGATCATGGAGAGTCAAACATAGCTGGAAAATTATGGCAGCCAGTGCAGTTGGTGGGCTAGCGAGTGGTGAGATTAATGAGATGGGGATGTAATCAATAGTCTGTTTATTACAGGACCATTTCATACAGAGCCAAAGATGCAAGGGGCTCATAGAGTTTATATGCCCCCCAACAGAAGGTTTATGTGACCAAAAAGAATGTAGACACCCCAAAAAATGTAGATAATGTACAAGGACCCCCTTAATCTTGTTTACTATTTACTTGCTTAAGGTTAGTTATTTATTAGGGTAATATCATAGGACCATATCTGGAGGCATAAACAAAAAAAAAAAGATTACCTGCCCTCTTGCTTATTTACCCTGTAACCTTGCGGGTAACTGTATAGGGCAGGGGAATATTCCTTTAGTGGGGCCAAGGGACCGTAAAATTTCTCTACATCCAAACAAGTTTATACATCCTCCTGCTTATCTGCCCTGTAACCTTTCAGGTAATAATAGAGGGGAGGGGAACATTTCATTAACAGAGCTGGGAGACTCATGAAAGTTCTCTACAGAAAATGACTGAGAAACAACAAAGTCTACAGTAGTGCTCAAGAAGTAAACTGTAGAAATATAGAAAAGGGAAGTGTGGTTAACTAGTGGCTCATCTGAAAAAAAATCTGAGTTTTAGTGAACCACAAGCTCTACATGAATTCTTCCTTCATGTTCTAGCTAAAATCCCACCTTCCTCAGGAAGCCTTTCCTGAGCCCCAATATTTCTAATGCCTTCTCTTTGTTGATTATCTCTGATTCATCCTGATTATATCTTATTTGTTCATCATTGTTTCTGTATTGTCTCCCCCATTAGCCTGTGAGCTCCTTAAGATCAGAGGGTGTCCTGCTTTTCTTTTCCTCCCCAGTGTTGGTACAGTAATTAATACATAGTAGATGCTTAATAAGCATTTTTGAAATATGTCAACAGAGTGATGGCTGACATGACATTTACACACACACACACACACACACACACACACACACACATACACACAGAGTTAGTGGATAAATAAATAGCTAGTAATAGCTAATATTTATATAGTGTATTAAGAACTGGAAGGTGCTTTACATATGTTATCTTATTTAATTTTTACAGTTCTACATGCTAGGTTCTACTATTGTCCCCATTTTAAAGATAAAAAACTGAGACTAAAAGAGATTAGTTACTTGCCCAGGGTCACATTGCTCATAAGTGCATCAAACAAGACCCACAACATAGTACAATAAAATAAAAAAGATGATTGTACATGAAAATGCAAATTTGCTATGCACAACTTGCTATTCCTTTCAAATATATAATAAAATTATCATGTGAATTTTTCCCCTTTTTTCTTCCCTCCTTGCTTCCCCTGTACCTTAAATATGGCTACCATTATAGAAAAAAACACACACACATACAAATATGTATACATATATATTCATGTGTATATATATATGTATATACATATATATACATGTGTATATATGCAAAATTATTGTATGCATACTTCTATTTATCATTTCTTTCTCTGGATGCAGATAGCATCTTTCTTCATATGTACTTTATAGTTAATTTGGGTATTTATAATAGTCAAAATAACTTATTTGCTGAAATTCTTAAAGCATTATTAGTGTTACTGTATACAATGTTCTCTTGGTTCTACTCATTTTGCTTTTCATTATGTCATGCAGATCTTTTCATGTTTTTTCTAAAATCACTGAACTCATAATTTCATGTAGCACAGTAATACCTTATCACAATCATAGTTTACTCCATAAATTAAAAAAATTTAAAAACAAAAGCAAAAAAACAAATATTGTCAGGACTTCACTCTAAAAAAGTTATTTTGGATCTTAAAAAATAAACTGCCTATATGATAAACCTAAGATAATAACTAACATTTTATAAATCAAAATAACATTTAGTAAATAGCTTTATAAATGGTAAGAATAATAAAAATCATAAAAAAGAAGCAAGATTCGCATTTAGGTCCTGACTTCAAATTCAACTCTCTATCCACCAAACTATTTATTTGCCTCATTGTATTCAATTTCAGGCTCCATATTTTAAGAGTAACACTGACAGGCTGGAGCATGTCCAGAGGATAGTGACCAAGGTGGTGAGATAGGGGCCATAACAAGATCAGATAAATGATTTGGGACTGTCTAACCTGGAAAAAGAATGATAGAGGGGTATTATAGCATTCTTTAAGTATCTGAAAGGCTGTCATGTGAAAGATAGATTAGATTTATTCTTTTTGGCCCCAAGGGAAAGACCTAGGAGGAAAGGTAGAAGTTGTAAGGAAACACGTTTATTATTTTTTTTGGTGGGGAGGCAGGGCAATTGGCATTAAATGACTTGCCCAAGGTCACATGGCTAGTAAGTGTTAAGTGTGTGAGGTTGGATTTGAACTCAGGTCCTCCTGACTCCAGGGCTGGTGCTCTATTCACTGCAGCACCTAGGTGCCCCAACATTTACCTTTTATGTAAGGAAAAACTTCCTGACAAGTAGAACTAAGAATGGACTGGGTGACCTAAAATACAGTAGATTATACATCACTGGAGATTTTGAAGTGGAAACTAGCTGACTCTTCAGTGAAAATGGTGCAAAGGAAATGCTTGCTCAAGCGTGGGATAGATTAGATGACCTTTCTGACCCCTTCAAACTCAGAGATTCTATGATTTTTCTGATATGATTTACCATTGTTGATTCTCATCTCTTATCTTGGGAACAAAATCATGCTTCAAACTCAACATGAACAAAGTTGAGCTGATTATCTTTCCCTCAGTATCTCTTTCTCCTTCTTATTTCTCTGCTTCTCTTAGTGTCCTAGTGATGCTCCTGATTTTTCTTGTTTGACAACATGGAGTTATCTTTCACTCTTTCTTTTCTTCCACATCCAATCAACTGTCTGTTGATTTCAGGATGTTGTAGCAATCCAAGTGAAAGATGATGAGGGGCTGAATTAAAAGAAGTAGGGCATATATTAGAGATGTTGTGAATGTAGAAATGACAAGATTTGGTAATGGATTGTGTATGTAGGTTGAGTGAGAAAGTGGAGTTGAAGATGAAATTGATTTTGTAAGCCTGGATGACTAAGAGGATGATGGTTTCCTTAACAGTAATAAGAAGCTGACAAGGGGAAGGACCAGGGGAAGATAATGAGTTTCTTTTCAGACATATTGAGTCTGCGATAGGTATGGGACATCCAATTTGAAGATGCTTAAGAATCCATTGGAGATATGTGAAATATGTAGTTCAACAAAGAGACTAGGGTTGGATATATAGATCTGGGTAGCAACTGCATAGAAATGATAATTGGAACTGCTGGAATTACCAAGTCAGATATTAGAGAGCAGAAAAAGAATACTGGGGCTTTTTCTTGGGGTATGCTCACATGACATGGATTTTAAAAAGGAGAAAGACAGAGAGAGAGAGAGAGAGAGAGAGAGAGAGAGAGAGAGAGAGAGAGAGAGGGTTCAGACAGGAGAAAAATGGGAATAGAAGAAAGTAGTGTCACAGAAACCTAGAGAGAAGAAAGAATCTAGAAGGAGAAAGTGATCAACAGTGTCAAAAATTATAGAGAGGTATGGGAGTATCAGAATTAAAAAAAAATCATTAGATTTAGCAATTAAGAGATAATTAGCAACTTCATTTTTTAAAATTTAATTTAATATATTTTGTTAAATTTAAAATTCCAAGCTGTTTCTCTTCTCCCTCCCCACCCCACAACTAGAGGACATCATTTGACACAGATGTGTGTGAGTATAAAGCCATTCTATTTATCAGTTCTTCAGTTTACCAGTTCTTTCTTTGAAATGGGTCCCCTCCTGGATCTGATTTGTCATTAATTTGAATATTTATAATACTCAGAATAACTTAGTTGTTCACAGTTATTCTTTGAACAATATTATTGTTGCTATTATATAAAATGTTTTCTTGGTTCTGTTCCTTTCACTTTTCATTATTTTATGCAAGTCTTTCCATGTTTTTCTAAAATCAACCAGCTATTGTTTCTTATAGCACAGTTGTATTCCATCATAGTCATATACCACAACTTGCTTAACCATTTCCCAATTGATGACCATCCCCTCAATTTCAAATTCTTTGCCACCACAGTCAGAGGGAGCTGCTATAAATAATATATTTTATATTTTTCTATATATTTCCTTTGTATTATTATATACATTATATTATATATACTAAATAAATTTATGTATATATTTTCTAAAATAATATTTTAGAGCATGAAGATTCTTTTCCTTTTTTCCCAATCACCTTGGGAAACAGGCCTAATAGTGGTATCACTGGGACAAAGGGTCTACACAGTTTTATAGCTCTTATTCCTAAAAATTCCAGATTTGCTCTCCAAAATGGTTGCATCAGTTCACAGTTCCACCAACAGTGTATCAGTGTCCCAGTTTTTCCACATCCCTTCCAACATTTGACATTTTCTCCTTCTATCATTTTAGCCAATCTGATAAATGTGAGATATCTCAAAGTTGTATTAATTTCCATTTTTTCTAATCAGCAATGATTTAGAGCACTTTATATAACTACATATTGATTTGATTTCTTTATCCAAAAACTGCCTGTTTATATCTTTTGACCAATTATCAACTAGGGACATTAATAATTTTAGAGAGAAAAATTTCAGTTGAATGAAGATGTCAGTTTAGAATGAAGTGAGGCAGGAGGTAAATGGGAGTACCAATTGTAGGTTGTTTTATCAATGATTTTAGGCACAAATAGGAGAGTGAAGATACAGGATGATAGCGATTAAAGATGGTTAGATCAAATTAGTTTTTCTTCTTTTTTAGTATAGGGAGACGTGGTTATATTTGTGGATAGCAGAGAAAGAGATAGTAGTTAGAGAAAAATGAATTGAAGTGTTCCTGTGAGGGTAGGAAAAGTAGATATCCAAGGAGTCTTGAGGAGAAACAAGAAAGTTTGGAACATCAACAATGGAGAGTAGTGTAGTAAGTTTGCCTTGCTAAAGTTAGAGCATAGTTGAAATTATATAACATAGTTTTGTAGTGGGCCCAGTTGGTATGGTCCTGTGATTCCCTCCAGCTCCATTTAGCAGCATGAGAATAGAAGCAAAGGAGAATAATGGGAGCAATCCAGAATTGATGTTTTTTCAAGGCATGATATCCTGTGACAGGGTATGAGGAAAGGGAATTGGGGAGGGAGTTAGAGTTGAGTTGGTTCACCAAGGAGTTGAGATATGGAAGGGAAGAGAGTGTAGATAGTGCAAGGGTGATGATGAACTGAGGGTTAGAAGAAAAAGAACTCACAGTAGAGATAAAGAACAAGGTTGAGGGTCATAATGCATAGGGAAATATGGAACAATAAGATTATTATCAGGTGTGGGAATTTCAGAGTTCATGAACCTGGAAGTAGAACATTTATGGTAGATGGCAAAGTAAAGGGTGTAACCACATCTATGTGTAGCAGTAGATTGGAGACATAGCTCATGACACAAAGCATTTTAGTCATACCTCTTTCACTTGCTTCTCATATATTATTTGTATATGTCTGTGATCCTCCAGCTTGAATGTAACTTCCATGAGGGCAGGGGCCACATCTGCAAATTTTCTATTTCTCCTAAGACCTAGCATTGTGCTTTATACATAGAATAATGTGCTCAATTTAATCATTTAACAAAAGTGTGGAACTGAATACTGTTGTGATAGAGTGCTGTTATTTTAAATTCCTGGAAATATGCATTATATTCATATAATGAATTCAAAATAAGATGTCAAAAGCATAACAATTTAATACCACTAGGAATATGTACATATATATATATATACATATATTTTATATGTATATATGCATCTGTGTATGTGTTTGTGTGTGTGTATATATATTTTGGTGGGGGGAAGGGTAAGATATTTGGGGTTAAGTGACTTGTCCAGGGTAAATGGCAAGAGTCTAAGACCAGATTTGAACTCAGGTCGTTCTGACTGCAGGGTCACTGCTCCATTCCCATAGCTATCCCTCATGTCATGTGCACAGCAGGATATAGGAGAGAATTCAGAATATATAGCAATAGCCTTTCATTTCAAGAAAGCCTATATACCTGCATTATGTTGGAAGCTATCCATCTTTGCTTCCTTTTAGGTTTTTTTTCTCTACTGTATAATTTTTACTTTATTCTTTTCCCCCTTCCTCCCACCTACCTGCCACCCCAAAACTATAATTGAGCATGGATATATTTATAAATAGGTTTATAGAACTGACAGCCGCCCTCCCCTCTCTAATGCCTTTGTATTGGTTTTTTCTCTTGCACTTCATTTGTATAAGATAGTTACCTTTTTAGATGTACTTGAATGGTTTTACTTTTTGAAGTCATATCACACTCAGGTCTACCCCAATCTTTCTAATAAGCTACCTAATTACTAGTAACAATCTGAGACATAGGTTTTACATTTTCCAAACATTCTATCTGTACTTTGTCCCTTGTAATTGGTCATTGGTATGTACCTTATATTTCTCTTGGCTCTTGTATGTCAAATCTTATATTGAGGTCAGGGTTTTGTTTTGCTTTCTTTCTTTTTTTTAATAAAGTACTGAAAGTCTGAAAACTGATCAAATGTCCTTTTTCTTTTTTCATTCAGAATTATGCTTAACTTTGCCAGGTGTGATATTTTTGATCAGAAGCCCAATTCTTTTGCTCTTTGATATATAGTGTTCCAAGATCTGTGGTCTTTTAGTGTCACCACTGCTAGGTCTTGTGTGATTCTAATTGTAGTACCATCATATGTAAATTGTTTTTTCTTATCTGTAATATTTTGTCCTTGATTATAAATAGGTTTACAGAAATGACATTACAAAACTGGGTTTTGGAATTTGACTATAATATTCCTGTGAGTTTTCCTCATAAGATTTCTTTCATCTGGTGATTGGTTTGAATAATTTTCTAATGGATTTATATAAATGACATAAGCAGCAGTGTCCCCTAATTGGCTTTTGTAACTGTCACTTTCACAAATAGACTTAGATTTCATTGTTTTGGGGAAAAGGAGAAAATTAAGATGGCTGATGTACATAGGATCATGATATCACAGATCTAGGGCTCAAAGGTACCTTGGAGATGATCTAATTCAACCCTCTTATAGTTGAGGAAACTGAGGCCAAAGGAGATTGAGTGATTTGTCCAAGGTCCCACAAGCATTGTTGAAGGCAAAATCATGCAATTCAGCCTCCATGTTTACTGGTGAAGAAACCCAAACTGGAAGAGATTAGCTTGTAGAAGATCTTACAGTAGTATTTGAAATCATGTCCTCTGACTCTAGATTCAATGTTCTCTTTGTCTGACTTGCCCATTTCCATTTCCATTAGAAATATGCTATAGGGGCACCTAGGTGGTGCAGTGAATAGAGCACTGGCCCTGGAGTCAGGAGGACCTGAGCTCAAATCCAGCCTCAGATACTTGCTGCTTACTAGCTGTGTGACGCTGGGCAAGTCACTTGACCCTGATTATCTCACCCCCCTCCTCTGAAAAATAAAGAAGTAAACCAGAACCCTGCTCTGCTCTAACCCCCAGGAAAAATTACCTATTTTATAGTAGTTGTTGGTAAGGATAATGGATGCTCAAATGACTTGAATGAGCATGAAGTCATCAGTTGCAAGCTTTTATAAAAGGTAATAGCCCCTTGAGCCTTGTCATTAGCAATACCATTGCCTCCTAAGGTCCACTATGTCCCAGTGTCTGCCTTACCACTGTGTCTTCTGGCTCACCCAGAATTTCCAAGTGACCTGCTTTTTCACCCAAGGACTACTAGACCTTTCTACCTGCTATGTACTTCAGTTCTCTTTCCTAGTCTTTCTTCCTCAAGCTCCTCCAGCACAAAGCCTGATTTGGATTTGGATTTGTGTCCCCAGCACTCATCACAGAGCTTGGCACATGCTAAATGCTTACCAAGTGTTTTTATATATCATTCTCCTATTAGAGAGTGGATGCATGGTACAGTAGGCAATATGTTCATTTGGAGTGAGAGAATCTGCATTTGAACCCTGGCTCAGCTAATTTGTAAATATGTGAACCTCAGGGCACATTAGCCAACCTTTTCTGGGTCTCATTTACTTTATTTGTAAAATGAAAGTTTTTTTCAGATAGCCCTTTCTAATTCTATATCTATCACGTTAGGTTCTTGAGGTACCTTCCATATCTTAATCTATGGTCATACCCTTAATTTTCCCTCCTTCTTTATAAGATAATAGTAATGATAACACTTAGAACAATAATAAAGCAAACACTGAAGATTAGAAGTGTTGAAAGAATGTACCTTAGGGTTGACCCTCATAAATACCAGTTTTAAAGTTTCTAGATAAATCCTTGCCCAGAATCTCTGCACATTGACACGTCCCATCCTTAAGACAGATGAAGTTAGCAAGTGGATGAGTCCAAAACAAGTTCCCAGCCACATCAAATCACCAAGTTACCAACTTATCTTGAAACAAATCCTTGCTTACTATGGTTCTGCATAGGTTTCTGCCACATGTTGTGAAGGCTGCCCCACGATGTGAGACAAGATGACTTGCGGGGTTTGCTCTCAGAAGCAAAATAATGCTACTCTAGCGTTAGTCTATTTCAGAAATGATAAGCATATATATTTTTTCTTTTTGTGGCTGACTCCCAAACCAATCAACTTTTCCTTCTATTTCAGCATACTGTATGGCTTAGGAAGAGACAGTTTCTTCAGATTTTCTAGAATGTAATTCATTCTGGGCACTAGAAGGGCATGAAAGCAATTTTCTATCACCATCAATTTCTTTTTCTTTTGCCTGGGTAAATATTTCATCATTGGGCTCTAGGATACTTGCCTGTCCAACCCAACTATGCAAAGCTGGAAACATTTAACTTACTTTACCATCACTAAGTCTGAGAATCTCTGCTTGTCTGAATCCCCTACTTATCTGGTGTCACTTAGGTGGCTCAATGGGTATAGCACTGGGCCTGCAGTCAAGAAGACCTGAGTTAAAATCTGTGTGGTTTTGAGCCAGTTATTTATCCTCTCTTTGCCTCCTCTATAAAATGGGGATAATAATAGTATCTACTTCCCAAGGAAGGATCAAAAGAGGTAACTGTAAAGCACTTACTACAGTGCCTAGCATATGGTAGGTGCTATATAAATTCAAGCTGTTAGCTATTATCCCATTGCACTTGGGTGGCATCTTCCCTGCCTTCTGTATGCCTCAGGGAGGCCCTTCTTTCAATTTCCTTCTCTTTAGACAAAAAGGGTTGCCTTGAGAGGCAGGATCTTGTAGTGGAAAGAACACTGGACAGGATGTCATATGTACTTTAATGGGCTCATAGAATGTTAGAGCCAAGAGATCCACCCTTCTCAATATTTCACAGATGTGACTGAGAGAGAGCAGGAAATATCATCCCTAAGGTCACATAACTGGGTCAGATTCAAATCTCTTGCCTTTAAATTCAGAGATTTCCCTACTATGCTTGAATGGGGATGCCTGGATTAGAGACTTGCCTGTGCCAGCCAAAACCACCCGGACTGCTGAGGGCCAGTTGCAGCTGCCCAGGACTTTTGAGAACTGTCACCTGGAGCTGCTGAGAACTGAGAAGGCATGACTATGGTGCCACTATTTTTTCTGTCTGTTTTGATGTTATTTCACCAGATTCATCTTCAGGTGAAGGACAGGGCTGTTATTAAAGAGATCCTGGAGCCTTGCTGTTGATTCAGAAGCCCTGAAGGAGGATTTTCTTGTTGTATGTTTACAGAAATCCTGAAAGAGGGTCTTGCTGATATTTTCAGGGGTCCTGAGACTGTTCTGCAGGCAGAGAGTGAATTGATGAGGACACTGGCAATGTATATTGTGGCTTTGTTTAAGCTTTGCCTTCCCAGGAACAGAGATGGCTGAGAACTTGCCTCAGGTGAAATGAAGAAAAGACCTCTCTTTGGGTATTGAATGCTGTGATGATATCTAACTTTGTTGTGGCTTAGGGGTAGATGGCCTTTGTTCTCTCTACTGCCCCTTTGAGAGGGAGCTTGGTGGTGATGGATGGTATTGTAATTCAGTGGTGATCCAGGGGTGGAAAACTTGACTTTTATACTTTGTGACTGACCAAATGAATGTATTTTGTTTATGATTGGAAATTAATTTCCAGTTGAATAGAGAGAAGACTTTGTGATTGACTAAATGAATGTACTTCCCAGTGGTGGAGTACTTGGACCTTAGTACTTTGTGATTGAATTGAGGATTTACTAAATGACTGAGTTACTCTGTATTTTGATTTTGATTTTCTGTGAATGTTTTGCCTTAATCTGTCACAGAATAAATGGATTTTGCTATGCTGGTAATCCAAACCTGGAAGTTGCTTACGCTTGGTGTAACACCCCCACCAGTGAATTTTGCTCTTTGCTAACCTATAGAAGTAATTATAATGGAGGCAATGACTCAGCATCCTTCCCTGTGAAGCACAAAAGTTTTAATACCTCTATTCTAGTCTCCATAAAAAGCCTTTGCTCATAGATCCCAACTGCAACACAAAGGCTTTTCCTTTACCACCCATGAGCATGAGGCTTTAAGGTTGGTATATTTGGAGCCTCTGCCCACATCTTCCCACTTCCTTCCCCAGCCCCTACCTCCTCAGCCCTACCAAATTCTAACTTCCTGTAATCTTTAAGCAGGAGCTGTAAATCTTCAGTATCCTTGCCTTTATTAAGGTCTCTTGACCTCTCCCTTCCCCAAGCCAGATGACTCTTGTCCCAATTAACCAGTCATCTTTCCCTGGGACATCATCACATTTCCAGTCAAGCAAGAGAGTGGGAGGGGTTGGGAAGGGTTGGGAAGATTGGGAAGGGTCTACAGTGCAATGCAACAGGCCTCCATTCTGCTACCCAAATGATCTTTAGCTGAAAATTACCTGACCCTTTTGATAAATTCATATTTATTTTCTGATATTGAACCATTTGTGAGTGCCAACAATTTTTATGCTGTGAACCTTTTTTATTTATGACCTAATAGCTGTGATCACAGATAAGGAAACAGCAGTAAAAACAGCAATAATAGTAACTAGCATTTATATGGCACTTTACAAAAAAAAAACAAACAAACCTCATGGTCATCACGGAAACCTGGGGAAGCAGGTGTTATTGTTAATCTGCATTTTATAGGTGGGCAAACTGACATTAACTGACTTGCTCAGAGTCACATAGCTAATACTTGTCTGAGGCTGGATTTGAACTCAGGTCTTTCTGTTTCCAAGTTCCTTATATAATCTAAAGACTTTGATTGAAAGATGTTGAGAGACTTGCTTAGGATCACATGATGAGTAAGTGTTGGAGTCAAGATTCCAACACAAATCTTAGGATTTAAAACTCTTTATCACCTAACCTCTGTTTACCTTCGTAGTCTTCTTAAATTTTGTTCCCCTCCATGCATTCTACAATCAGGCCTGCTTGTCATTGCCGTTGGGTGATGTTCATCTTTGTTTCCTCTTTCTGTGTCTTTGCCTTGTCTCTGTCACATCCCTGGAATGCTTAACCTCTTCACTTCCTCTTTTGGAATCCCAAGGCTTTTGGTAAGACAGCTCAAATGTTACCTGTTGCAAGAGGCCATTCGCAGTTCCCCAGTTGCTAATGCCTTCCCCTCTAAGGCTAACTTCCATCCATTCTTGTGTATCCCTATTCATATAACTATGACATGTAAAAACTAAATTCATTATATAAATAAATTATACAATATGAAAATATATAATAATGAAATAAATTATGTATACTTAGTTATATAAATAAATATAACACTGAAATGTTAACTACTTGAAGGCAGTCACTATTTCTATCTTATTTTGCTTTGCTTTTTTTCTTTGTAACCCCAGCACTGACCATTATGTCTCTTATACATAATGGGTGCTTAGTAGTAAATGCTTGTTGATGGATTGCTTGATTGACTCCATCTGCTGTACATAGCTGCTTCACAATGTATGAATGAAGTATGAATTTAGGGAGTTAGTAGTGTGATTACAAACTGAAAAACAGGAAGATGGAGAATGGATAAGTGCACAGGAACAGAGACTTATGTAGACAGAAGTCTAGTGGTGAAGAAGAGAGCCTGTAGCATGCAGATAAATGGAAGAGACAAAGAAGCTTAACTCATCTAACTGGACACCAAGAGTCAGTGGGAGAGGGCAAAAATGCCAAGTCGGAAAATATAAATACTTCCATACAACAGCGTAGAGGTTAAATAATGGAAAGGGTGAACTTAGCCATAAGTACAGGCCTTGATGTACTTGACATCTCTGAGGATTGGTGGGAAGAGGATGATCAACAGGGATTCTAAGCTACCACAACTGTAGGAAGGTTGGAGATAGACAAAAGGGAGGGAATTATGTGGCTTTGTGCCAGAGGACTATCAAATGGCAGAGAGATATAAGTCTTGTTGGGAAAAGAAAGTACCATGAAATCCCTGCAATTAGAGATTCTATTCAAATCATAAAAAGACAATGAAACAATAAAAAAAGAATATTTTCCAACCCACCTGACCAGGAAGAGGAATCAGGAAATGCTACAGCAAATGTAGCAGACACTTTTTCATCACATGAACACAAGAGGGGTGGAATGTCTCAGCAGGATGAGAGTACAAGGTGAGGATCTGAGATGAGACGGAGGACTCTGTTTGTCAATAAGGACTTCAAAAATCCTTTGGGGAAGTATATTGAAATTAATTTGGATAAATGATCAAGGTGTAGTGTCAGGGGTGACTGAGCAAACCACTGATACATTTATTCAGAACGAGAAGCAAAACCTAGAAGAAAGGAGTTCTATTCCTACTTGCCAGGGCTGTAACTAGGGTGGAGGAACTGGGACTTTTACCAGGGAACCAAATTTAGAGTTGGGGAAGCACTCACTGTCTTTCTGCAACTTACAACAGAGTTGAATACCTACTAAACAAAAATAATACTCTCTGTGAAACTTCTTAATGATTCTCTTCATTCTCCCCAAGCCAAGACCTGCCTCTCACCTACCATCTAACATCTCAGGTCACTCTCTCCTCATGATGGGGCATACCTTCCTCAACTGAGTTTGGCCTTTGGGTTGTATGCCTTGAATTTGAACTTGCTTTGAAGTAAGGATATATAGGATTATATTTAGAAGGGACCTTAAATGTCCTTGGGTTCAACCATTTGACACATGAAACAATTACACCTCAAGAGATAAAGGGATTTCCCCAGCGTCCCACAAATTGTAAATGTCATGATTTCCCTGCTATCCTGTTCCCTCTGCCTCTTCCTAGTTGGGTTAACTTGAACATATTCCTTTTCTCTTTTTGGTACTCAGTTGCCCTCTTTATAAAAAGGGTAGAGGAGGGGCAGCTAGGTGGCACGTTGAATAGAGCACCAGCCCTGGAATCAGGAGGACCTGAGTTCAAATCCAGCCTCAGACACTTCACACTAGCCATGTGACCTTGGGAGATTCACTTAACCACAATTGCCCTGCAAATTCCCTCCTCCAAAAAGCAAAAAACCAAACAAACAAAAACAAAGGGTAGAGGAGTCCATTTAGATAATTTCCAAGGTTTTGTCCAGCCCTGTGACTCTGCACTTGTATCAGAGGCATCATGGTGTTGAATAAAGGACTAACATCAGAGTCAGAAAGTCCAAACTCTTACCTTGAAATTTATGCAAGGAAGTAAGTTCCTCAGGTGCCTTCTCTAAACAGTTAAGTTATGGACAAATTACTAGTCATCAGTGATGGAGTTTCTATTTCAGGAGTTCCCTAAACTGTTAAAATTACAGGACAAGACCCCACCCCAATTATGCTTTTGAGGCAGTCCAATTCAGAGACCCTTCTGCTCTACCCACTGACATTGGCATGTTGCCTTTGTGTAGATCTCCTAGCCAAAACCCTTCCTAAGGAGTGTTTCCTTTTGCCTCCAGAGTCAGCTTGCTGTCTATACTATGGGAAGAGAACCATTCCTCAAAAGTGGTAAAATGCTTCTTCATTTATTTGTAATCATCAGGAATGACACTATTAGCTTTTTAAAAAATCACTGAAATTTACTCCTTCAATGACCATTTTTGAATTCAGAATTGTAAATGAAATAAAATTGAATTTAAAAAAATCACTTCTAATGAAAGTTTTTTTTTTCTGAAATGTGTTAATACATTTCATGCTGCTCTTCAGGAGCACACACTAAACAGAGCCATCTTTTCTTGGTTTTGAATATTTTATTTTTTTAACTACATGTAGTTTTAAAAATTCATTTTCTTAAATTTTGAGTAACAAATTGTCTCCTTCCCTCCCCTCCCCTCTCTCCTCCTTGAGAAGGCAAGCAATTTGATGTAGATTATACATGTGCAGTCATGCAAAATATATTTCCATCTTAGCCATATTGAGAAAGAAAACACAATCCAAAAACAAACAAGAAAAAATAAAGTAAAAAAAGTACACTTCTATGTGCATTTAGACTCCATCAGTTATTTATCTGGAGATGGATAATATTTTTCATTGAAAGTCCTTCAGAATTGACTAAGATTATTGTATTGCTGAAAATAGCTTAAGTCATCCACAGTTGATCATTGTTACAGTATTGCTATTACTGTATACAGTGTTCTCCTTGTTCTCCTTGCTTCATTTTGCATCAGTTCATGCAATCTTTCCAAGTTTTTCTGTAAGTATCCTACCCATCACTTCTTATAGCACAATAGTATTACATCACAATCATATACTACAACTTATTCAACCCAATTGATGGGCATCCCATCAATTTCCAATTCTTTGCTACCACAAAATGAGCTACTATAAATACTTTTGTACATATAGGTCCTTTTCCTTTTTTTTTCTCTTTGGGTTATACACCTAAAGCCAACTTTTATTGATGACTCAGGGTCATTATTAGAAGTAACAATAACATAATGCCCAACTCTAAGAACCTTTCATTCATCCCCTTCATTTTACAGATAAGAGACCAGAGGACCAGAGAAATTAAGTGACTCAGTCCAGGCCACATAATTCTAACTGGTGGGACCCGGGATTAGAACTCAAGTCTCTTAGCTCCAAGTCTAGGATTTCTTTCTACTAAAACCATCATGTATTCCTATCCTGCTACCCTGCCCTCAAGAACAAGTTCTATAGATAATCATCACTAGACTTGGAATCTTTTCATTTCCTACCTCGGATTGCTTGTTTTTGCACAAATGTAATAGCCAAAATTTAAAATAAAAAAGAACAGGAATAACACACACACACACACACGCACACACACACACAGGGTAATTACTGCTTTTATTAAAAGCATCTATCACAAAACAACAGAACCCGTTGTTATTCCAGGACTGAGAAGAAAAAAATAGTACAATATTAAACATTCTGATGATTAAAGATAAAAGCATGATTAAATATGTTAATGAGAGAACTCTATGTCAGAATGTACTCTAAGTTCTACCTTGGGAAAAGGATAGATCTACTTACCTATTTGAACTCTTTTTGAACTTCCTCTTTATAACTATCAGAGTTAGTTATTTCTACTTGAAGAAAGGCTGAAGGTAAGATTGCATAGCGTTTTTCCTCATTAGATGATATTGGTTTGGGGAGAAAACCACAGGACTGATATCCCACAAAAGTACATGTAATTTACGCTTGCTAGATTAGTCTGGAAAAAATGGGACATGGTTAGGGGCCAGGGGGGCCAGTCTCTCTTTCCTGACTTCAGGCTGGTCTACTTGCTGCTTCTTATATGATGTAACCATTGAACCACAGAGGAAAAAAAATGAGTTATTTTAAGATTATCCATGAGTATTAAAAATTCAATACTCCCAGCCCAACTCTGTAACATAAAGTAGGTAGGGGCCATCAGACCCAGGGATCCCAAAATTCACATGGAAATGAGAGGAAAACTCAAGATGTAAGGAATCTCAGACAACAGTTAGTCCAGCCTGGTTTCTGTCAAGCAGTGTGAGTTATCCTTCCAAACTTTGTGTCATTTGTGAATTTAAGAAAGCCATCTGGGCCTTTATCCAAGTCATTAAGAAAACTATGGAATGAAACAGGACCAAGGCTTAATCCCTCTTGTACTCCACTATAGACCTTCCTGAAGATTAACATCTATCCACCAGTTACTACTCTTTGGATTCTTTGTGTAGTCAGTGCTGTCCTAACAAGCCACAAGATTGTTGAATCCATGTCATCCCCTTCCCCTCTACCTTCTGCTACAAAGAGAGTAGCAGGCTTTGGATCAATAACACTCATAGATACATGAGAATATCCATTACTGAAATCCAAGAGGAATGCTAGCATAGCTACTTCATGCATGCATTCATTCAGCAAATATTGATTAAGCATCTTCTGTATGCAAGGCTGTGTACTGAGATCAACAAAGATGAATTGGAGAGTAGCTTGTGATCTTACATTGGTAGTAGGTGGTGAGTTGGTTAGATACATAAATAGCTATAATACAAGTCACAGTTAGATAAGAGCCATAGCCTAGATATTAATAGATTCATGAGGGTAAAGTAGATGTCATTTCTGACTGGTGTAGAGAGATACCAAGAGAAGATAGCATTTGAGCTGAGCTTTGAAGGATGGGTTGGGTGTTCATTAAGAGGAGCACAAACACCTTTGCAAGGAATGATAGGACCATAAATTTAAAGATGGAAGAGAACTTAGAAGTAATATAATGATTTTTTTAAAAAAAAACTCATTTTACAAATAAGGAAACTGAAGTGATTTGCCCAAGGTCACACAGATCAGAACCTGGATTCAAATCCAGCTCCTCTGACACCAAAATAATTTCTTTCCCCACTACTGTTCCACACCATTTTTCCTCAGGCTCATAGATAAACTAGGAGCTCTGTCCAAAGTTCTGACTCCAAGTTTCAACGTTCTCTCCCCAATCATAGTGCCAGCTCTCCAGTATGCTGCAGGACATGGATAACTCAGCACAAACATAACTTAACTTTTCTTTGTAACTGGAATTAAGCTGTGCCTCATGATAATATTTGTAGAAAGAAAACTTGTCTCCCTAATTTCCAAAAAGAAAATCAATAAAATCAAATTAAAATGGAAGATTAGAGTTGTCTTTTATTTTTCAGTTTTTTTCCCCCTAGAAACTGAAGATATAGTGAGCTCATCCTTATTTCTCTGGAGATCTCTAGTGATAATATAGAACCATTAAGCTCAATTTAACAGAGAAATCATTCACGGCTTCTTTCATATTACTCTGGGGAGCAGTGGTGTGATGAAAAGAGCAGGTGGGTAAAGGGACAGGATGATTGAAGAAAATCCATATTTTCATATTTAAAGGAACATGGGAAGTCTCACAATAAGTGTAGATTTGGGGTTTGAAAGGGACTAAAGAAGAACAAAGAAGCAGTGGTTGTGGGAGTTGAAGATAGGCCGATCTTTTGTGAGTCACAAGGAGGTGAAATGTTTAAAAACACTATGGAAGAGCTATAGGGAAGGTGGGGCTCTGCTTAATATAATAATTGGGGGAGGGGGCTAGGCCTATGCTTTTATCTGTGCAAGGAGGTCCCCTGTGAGGGAACTTCCTCTACTGATGTAGATCTCTGGCAGCTCTACAATTTCTAGTCTTTGAGAACTGTCCAGGGGAATCTAGGGGTTGAATGACTTGCTCAGGGTCACATAGGTAGTATTTGTCAGAGGCAGGACTTAAACCTAGGTCATACTGACCTCAAGACAGTCTATTTCTATACTGTGATCTCTCTCAATTGTATTATGATAACTGCATTATTATTAATGAATAAAGGACCAGCCTTGGAGTCAAGATGATCTGGGGCCAAGTCTTGGTATTTACTGGCCTTATATTATTGGGTAAGGCACTTAACCCTTCACTTTCCATAATAAGAATCCAGACGTAAGGATCTCTGAAGGCCATATATTGACTTTAAATGTAAACTTTAAAATGTAATATTTCCTATGTTTTATTATATTTTTATTCTGTGAAATAGTTCCAAATTATATTTTAATCCAGTTCGAGCCATACACCAATATTGTGGGCCTTATTCAGTCAATATGTTTTCACTCACATTGGTGTCTCTAATCTAGTCCCAAACCTTCAATTTATAGATGAGAACACTGCAGCCCACAGAGCTTAGGGGCTTGCACAAAGTTATACAGATAGCAAGCAGTCCAGATGGGATTTGCACTCATGTCTTCTGACTCCAAATCCCCTGTTCTTTCCACTGAATCATGCTGCCTATTATTTGTGAAGTATTAATAGATCCATGTTCTCATTAGCCTGAACAGTCTCCTTGTACTGGGGCAGATACCCTTTGTTCATGCCCTGCACTACTATATAGTTCTTCTTGATCTGTTTCTGGAGACCGTCCACAGAAGATCCCACCCATCATCCTATAGAAACTTTCCAAGGTGCTTCTAGCACTTCATGTTGAGCACTCCAGCACTGATAGTAACATAGTCATTATTTTGATGGGGACATGCAATTAACATAGTAATGGTTATTATCAACATGTTCAAAACAATTCATTGTCTATCACCCTTCAGTCCTACCCTGCCTTCACACTTCCCTACTTGAATTGAGGATAACATGATCCTTCCAGTCACCAAGATTCATAACCTCAGAGATATCCCTAGTTATCCTCTTTACTTTAGTCCTCAACCTTGCCATATCCAATCTATTGCCAAGTCTTGTTGACTTTACCTCTTTAACATTTATCATATTTCTCCCCTTCTTTCTACTCAAATGGGGATCAACTTGGTTCAGGCCCTCATCATTTTTTACACAAATTAGTACTATGGCCTTTTCACTGATCTCTTAGCTTCTAACCTCCCAGCTTTCCAATCCATTTTACACATATATGCTACAAATAATTTTCCTAAAACATAAGTGTGACCATATTACTTCCCACATCAAAATTCTTCAGTGGATTTGTATTGCCTCTAGGACAGCAGTGAAGAACCTATGACCTCAAAGCCATATGTGACTCTCAATGTCCTCAAGTGTGGCTCTTTGACTAAATCCAAACTTCACAGAACAAATCCACTTAATAAAAGGATTTGTTCTGTGAAATTTGGACTCAGTCAGAAGGCCACACCTGAGGACCTAGAGGCTCACATGTGACTTGAAGCCTCAGGACCCCCACCCTGCCCTACGATAAAGTAGAAAATCCCTACCCTCACATTTAAAGTTCTCAATAATCTTATTTTACCTACTTTTCATTCCATATTCCATATTAGCTCCCCTCCATGCTCTCTTTGTTTCATTATAATTGGCTTGTTTGCTTCGTCCTTTATACAACATTGCTTTTCTTGACTCAGTGTCTTGGCATAGGTTGTGCTCCATACATGGAATACACTGCTTTTTTGCCTGCTTCTCACAGAGCACCTAATCTCTTTTAAATCCCATCTCAATTCCTCTTCCTTCATAGGGCTATTCCCAGTCTTCCTCCCCTACCCAGGTTTTATCTATCTCTTCTTCTTGAAATTATTTTATATTTCTTTACATGTATTTATGAATTGCCTACTTGCATACATGTATCCTTACAACAAAATGTAAACTCTTTGAGGGCAAGAACTCTTTAATTTTTGTTTTTGTAATGAAAGCACCTAGCATAGCCATTTGTACAATGTAGATACCTAGCAAATATTTGTTTATCCATTCTTAGAATTGCATTTTTTGTTTTTCTAAATTATTTGCCCTACCTTTAAAAATATATATTTTAATTTTCAGTTCCAAATTCTCTACTTTCTTTCAAGTCCTCTCCCAGCTATTGAGAAGTCAAGAAATACAGTACTCATTATACATATGATGTCATACAAAACATATTTTCACGTTATCCATGCTGCGAAAAAAAGTAAGAAAAATAAAGTGGAAAAAATATACTTTTTTCCCCATACTCAGAGTTCATCATTTATTTCTTTAGGAGTGGATAGCATTTTTCATCACGAGTCCATTGGAACTGTCATGGATAATTGTGTTGATCAATAGCTAAGTCTTTCACAGTTGATGGTCATAACTCACACAGGGCAAGTATTTATGTGGTGATCAGAAGAAGTGATACAAAAACACTCAAGGTCTCTCTTAACTTTGGAATTGATTGTGTGACATGGGAGAAATTGGCACAGGACCACTCAGCATGGCATGCCCTTATCAGAGAAGGTGATGTGCTCTTTGAGCAAAGCAGAATTGAAGTAGCTCAGAAGAAACATTAAGAGAATCAGCCTCAAATGTTAACATGAACTATTTGTGCCTGACCTGTAGTAGAACATTCCAAGGTCCTCTGGATCAGCCATAGTCAGATACACTGACTCTAGCACAGTGATGTCATTTTGGGCCTCTTGGAGAGTGAAGGACAACAACAAACCATTACAATATTCCTGTTAGTTGTATAATCTTCTCTTAGTTTGCTAACTTCATTTTGCATCAGTTCATGAAAGTCTTTTCAGGTTTTTCTGGAACCATTCTATTCCTCATTTCTTACAGCATAATAGTACTATATCACAATCATATACCACAGCTTGTTTAACCATTCCCCAACTAATGAACATCCCCTCAATTTCCAGTTCTTTACTGCTACATAAAGAGCTGCAATAAAAATTTTTGCAAATATGGGTCATTTTCTTTTTTTGTTTGATTTCTTTAGGTTAGAGACCCAGTAGTGGTATTTCTAGGTCCAAGTGTATGCATAGCTATATAGCCCTTTGAGCATGGTTCCAAAGTGTTCTCCAGAATGATTGGACCCCTTCACAGTTCCACCAAGAGTACATTATTGTACCTATTTTTCTTTTGCCTTTTGGAGGGCAATTGGGGTTAAGTAACTTGCTCAAGGTCACACGGCTAGATTTTTTATTTGTGTGTGCGTTAAGTGTCTGAGGCTGGATCCAAACTCAGGTCCTTCTGACTCCAGGGCTGATGCTCTACTCACTGCGCCACCTAGCCGTCCCCTACCTTTTTTTTTTTTTTTACATCCTCTCCAACTTTCATCATTTTCATTTTCTGTCTCCTTAGTCAATGAGTGGTCTTAATTTTAATGTCTCTAATTATTAGTGATTTAGAGCATTTTATATGACTATTGCTAGCTTAGCTTTCTTCCTTGGAAAACTCTACATCCATATTCTTTGACCATTTATCAATTGAGGAATAGCTCTTATTTATATAAATTTGGCTAAGTTCCCTACATATTTGAGAAATGAAAACTTTTATCAGGAAAAACTGCACACACACACACACACACACACACACACCACACACTACTATTTCCTGTTTTCTTACTGATTTTGACTGTATTGGTTTTGCAAATATTTGTTGAATTGAATTTTTATCCCATCGTAAAGATTTACCTAATGGATCCAGAAAATTATTCACTATTTTTGAGCCAATTTGTCATTATCAATACTTATTTGACAGCAGCTGTGGGGGGGGCGGTGTTTTATATGTTAATGTTACAGCAATGAAAACATTTCCCCTGTCCTGAAGGAGATTACATTAATCTGAGGAGACAAGAAATACAATTTAGGAATGAAACTAAATCAGCTAGTATAAGGCTCTCATTTTGCTTATGAAAAAGTTGACCCCCAGAGGAATTAAGTGACTTTCCCAAGGGAACTATAACAGAGTCACAATTAGATTTCAAGTCCTCTGACTCTATGTCTGTCAAAAAGTAGATAAGCACCTAGATAAGGTCATGTATGGTATTCACCAAATGAACAGTATCAAAGAAATTGCTAAGGGAATTGAGAAAAAGGAAAGGTCAATGTGGACTAGTACATCAGAAAAGTACTTCCAGGAATAGAGAAGAATTGAATTGCCCCCTGAAGTAAAGATAGCCTTAGGGAAAAATGAATTTCAAGAAGGTTATTCCAGACATAGAAAATAATGTGAAAAAATAAGTAGAGGTAGAGAAATGCATAGTATATTTGGGGGACAGAAAAAAAAGGAATTTGGAAAAGGCAGTTTGTGGAGAGGAGCAGCAGTAAATGCAGCCGGAAAGGTCAGGGAAGGTCAAGTGGTAGAGGGTTTCAAATACCAGACACACACCACACTCCCCTCTCTCTCCCCCCCTTTCCTCCCTCCCCCTCTTTCCCTACTCTTCCTCTCTCCCTCTTTCTTTCTCTCCATATGTATATAGAGATGTGTGTATGTATTTGTATATAATGTGTATATATAACACATAGATATGCTAGTTAGATCTGGAAGATACCTTAGAGATCAGTTCATTCAGAAACTTCATTTTATACTTTGAAAAACCCGAGGCCCAGAGAAGGGAGGGGATTTGCCTATGACCTTGCAGTGACTGTCAGGGCAATGGTTTTTGCCCTTACTTTTTGGCTTCCTGTTCCCTGGAGGTCAATGACATTCACACTCCTAGTGATACAGGGTCTGTCTTCGAGATGGGTGAAACTGCCACTTACCTTCATAGTGTGATTTCAGGATATCAAGAAGGCTGCTATCTGTGAATTGTTCTACATCAGTCCTTGCTTAATCGTTAGCTGTGACACAAACAAGAACAGACAGTCCTTGGCTTTTGTTACACTTCTATTGCACACACAAATGCTTCCAGATAAAACAACAGCAAACTCAATGTTTCTAAGCCTTCATTAATGGATGGTTATTTTCATATGAGTCTCTCTTTTGTCTAGTAGTGCTTTATTTTCTCTTTCCCAATGAATAAAAACTTCAACATGATAAAACATCCTGGTAGGCACTAATGAGAAAGGGAGAGAGAAAAAGGGAAAGGGGGGGCAGAGGGAGGGAGGGAGGGAGGGAGAGAGAGAGAGAGAGAGAGAGAGAGAGAGAGAGAGAGAGAGAGAGACTGAGACTATTTAGCCAAGTTGCATGGATTCTTAGTTCAACCTCCAAAATGATTATAGAGACTCATAGAGGGTAAAAGAAGCAAAGGAGCTCTATGCCATCTAGTCCAACCTCTTCATTTTATGAAATAACTATAGCCTAGTGATGAGACATCACCTATCCAAGGTTCTGACTTACAATCTTGTTTTCTTTCCTTCATACCACATTTCCTCCATTCCCTAGATACAATTCCCCAGGAATTTTTTGTTTATTTTTAAGGTTAACATTTATTAAATAATCATTTATAAAGGAGCACTTTAATTGAATCATGGAAATAAAAGCAAATATAACTTAAGTAAACTTATTTTTAATTAACAGCTAAACATTTAAAATACAAACAAAATAAGACACAAAATAAAAATTTTTGAGATGTTAGGGTGTGCCTGAGCTTCCCCACATAAACATCTGTGATCTTCTCTATCACTTGTAAGTTATGGGCGTGCCAAGGAATTGACAGATCCACAAGTAGAAAGAATGCTGTATTTGATTACAGAAGATTAGTGTTCAAATCTTGCTTAGCTGCTTTGTATCTGACCTTGGACATATTTCCACTCTTTAGACCTTATTTTCTTGATGTATAAAGTGAGGAGATTAAACTAGAATATCACATCTAGCTCTTATACATATATTTCTATACCTATAAATGTATATGCATACATACATATACACAAATGTTACCTATTGAACTTACAAATTGAAGAAATTAGGGATGGGAATTCAGATTTTATTACACAAACATTTCATCTATAAAGAGTTTAGTGAGCATGTTTATCATATCCCATAAGTCATGCCTCTGTTTCATTCTTATCCGTTGTTCATTATAGTTTGCCCAGGGAGAATTTGGGTTTGGAGGTATAAAAAAGAGAACTATATTTAGGGTCATGGGACCTAAGTTCAAATTCTGTCTTGACTTCTTCCCAAATGATCCTGGGGAAAGTAATTTCTCCTTCCTGTGACTCAATTTCCCCATTTGAAGAAAGTGTAGTCCATAACAGCTTTAAATCCTGTGATTCTCATGCAGTAATCTGCAGTAATTCTCATAGCAGACTTTGTCCCAATTCTATTGTCTATGGGCCATCTGAGACATTTCTGGTTTCTCACTTTTCTTCTCCTTTTTTCCCCTTTAAATTGCTTCAATTTTTTTCTTGGTTTGGAGACAAGGAAACTTACTATGAATTAAGAGAGTGAATTGAAGCAAAACCTAGAAGGTATTACATTCTCTTTTCTACTCTTTTCTCCATCTAAATCTTTCTCTCTTTCTTTGGAAACTGAAACCATGTAATTTAGAAATTGCTTTTCTGCTTCTAACCTGATTTCCTCTACAGCAAGAGTCATTTTTAAGGCTCTTATTTTTCAGGTTGCAATCCTGCCCTCTTGTTCACTTGATTCTTCTGGTATCAGTGGCTGAACAGGACTGCCCCATCTAACAGGATCTTTCTCTATCTTTTCACCATATACTCTACCTAACTTTGTCATTCTGTAAAGCCAAAGGGAAGTGGAAGCCCAGCTTACAGGAAGCTTGAAAGGATCCCATTATCCACTGAAAAAACAAACAATAGGTTTAATGAAGAGCAAGGGTTTTCACCTGCCATTAGGCTCTTTGAAGGACAAGAAATATATGATTTCTGCTTTCAACAAGCTTTCAGTTCATAGGTAACAAGATCCAGACACACAATATAACGGCTGCAAGATGTGTCTAAGTAGTTACTAAATTATATGGTACAAATGGAGTGTTCTGATGTTGTAGATCAGAATTTATCATTAATCAAGGAAAGACTTCATGGAGAAGATAGGAGTTGAAGTATGTTTAGATGAATGAGTAGGGTTTAGTATGGCAATCAAGAGGGGTCAGGCTACATGGAGAGAAGCATCAGGAAAGGCCCAGAGGTGAGAATGAAAATGTATTTGGAAGTCAGTACAGAGACCTGTCTGACTATAGAGAAAGTTATGCTTTGAATGACATTGGAAAATGTTAGATAAGTGAGCTGGGACCAGATTATGAAGGATCTTGAAAGCTGGTCATAAAATGTAGACTTGGTGTACTCGACAAAAATTATCTTGATGTTGAAAATGACAGAAAATATATAAATATTTCAAGACTCACACCCAACAATATATGTTGCAGCCATTGACATGACAGGTCCCTAAGAGAAAAATACTGTCAAGGAATACTCCTAAGGACAAGGATCAAACATCAACATGGCAGAAATTACTCGAGAGAGCTATTGAGGATTCAAGGAAAGACATATAAAGAGTATGTACCTAGGTAAATACAATGGAAAACTTGAATGCCATATGGTCCAGGTAAAAGCATAAAAAGAAAGAGAAACAAATAGAGAAACAAAGGCATGTCAGAAATTCTAGATTTGCTTAATCTGCAATTGAAAGCAAAATTCAAATGGCTAAGAAGCCAAAGTTGAACAAAGAATGCAATTTTTTAAAAATCAGTATTAATAAAAAACTTATACAGAGCCTTGAGAAGTAAATAAATCAGAAGCAAGAAAGAGCTCCCAAAGAAGGATGTGGGAAATCTCTGCTTGTCTATATGATCACAAGAAGTCTAGCACATTTCAGGTCAAATGAAAAGGAAATTTTGTGCACAATTAAGATGATATATATAATTGTTTCATCAAGGGATATGACTAAAATTCTAGCTTCTCTACAAAACAGAAGAGTCAAATAAGATATGCAATTATTGGTTCAAATGGTTTACAGTATCATGAATTACCAGCAAATCATTTTACCAATTTCCTCTCAGACACAAGTCTACCCACACCTTACTAAACAGAGGTTATCACATATCTATTGTCAAGTGCAGGTAACCCCTCCATTCATGGGCCAATTACATGTTTATGCATTTAACACAAAGCATTCATAACTTGTATCACTAATGAAATCCATAAACAGTTACAGGAAAACAACATATTGGATAAGGAAGAAATAAGGTGTGCCAAAAAGTTCATGGGTCATAAAGAGTAGTTTATTATCAATTAAGTAATTAAACAAAGAGCTCCAAACCTCCATAACATATACTGCTATTGATGATTTTCACAATGTCCAATTTTACTTAGTTCTACACTCAGCAAAATCTTTCAGAATATAGAGACTAAGCAGAAGATGTCAAATCATATGGGAACAGCCTGAGATTTACATCATCCCTATGTCCTTCCTGCTACTGAAGTTGTACTGAGGATGAACTGACATTTCAATATTTTTATTAAATTATAAAAACCTTTATAATAATCTGTAGAATTTTAAATATAAAAGACAAATATCAAGATAGTGATTTCTCAGGATTATTTCTGGGTCTCATTGAAAAAAATAAGGATGAAATGATGATTAAATGAAATGATAATAATAAAAGTAACAAGGATTTAAGCTTGAAGTTGGAGATTGCAGATAACTGTAATGGCAATCAAAGAAGTACTTATTGTTTTGTTTCAGCTATTTAGTTAACACCTTGTTTCAGTTCGAGTTTCTTTTGAGTCTTACCAAGGATTATATCCAGTATTTATTTTATTTTTTTTATTATTATATTTTTTTCTTTTCTTTTTTTTTAATTAAACAAATGCTTTATTAACTTCTGGTTTACATTATTCATTTCCACCAGATTATGAGTTACATTTTTCCCCCATTTTTTCCCTACCCACCACCCCAGAATAACAGTCCCACTAGATATCCCCTCATCCAATCTGCTCTCTCCCATATCTTCTCCCATACCCCCTTCGACTTTGCCATTAGGGCAAGGTGAATCTCTGGGCCCCAATGCTTGGACATCTTATGAAACATTTAATTTTAAAACTTCAATTTTCAGATCCATTCCCTTCCTCCCTTGTCACCCACTCCCTCTGAGAAGATAAGCAATTCAGTATGTGTTGTACATGTATATCTATACAAAACATTACCATAGTAGATATATTGTAAAAGACTGATTATATTTCCCTCCAAACTGTCTCACCTCCCACCTGGTCCGTTCCCTAATTTGATCTTGTCGCTCTTTGATAGTGGGTACTTCCAATCTCCCCTCCCCCCAGAATGCCCTACCCTCCATCATCCCCCCTTTCATCCTCCTTTCCCCTACTCAGGAGAGTGAGTGAGGGTAAGATATTCCATTTATTATGTATGTGGTTCTCTCCTTGAGCCAACTTCAATGAGAATATGCTTTTGCCTTTTTGCCTTCCTGTTCTTCCCCTCCCCTGCAACTACTTCCCCTTGCCTCTTCTACATGAGATAGTTTACCCTACCCTGTCTCTCTCCATCTCCTCTTGCCACTTTCCTCTCTCACCTCTTGACTTCACCCCTTAAGAATCATCCCTTCCTTGGGGCAGCTAGGTGGCGCAGCGAGCAGAGCGCTGGGCCTGGAGTCAGAAAGACCTGAGCCCAGATCCGGGCCCAGACACCCAACACACAAACAAAAACCCAGCCGTGTGACCGTGGGCAAGTCACCCAACCCCAATTGCCCTCCAAAAAAAAAAAAGAATCATCCCTTCCCATCAAATTCAACCTGTGCCCTCTATCCATATATACCTGTGAAGATATGCCATGTACCCTTCTTCAATTATTTTCATAATGAGAGAGGTTTCATCAAACACAGTTATTGTTTTTCCATGTAGGAATGTATATAGTCCAACTTTGAAAAGTTCATTTTGATTTCTTTTCCTTGATTACCTTCTCAAGCATCTCTTGCTTCTTGTGTCTGAATGTCAAATTTTCTATTCAACTCTGGTTTTTTCCTCAAGAATGCTTGAAAGTCCTCTATTCCACAGAATGACCATATTTTCCCCTGAAACAAGATACTCAGTTTTGCTGGGTAGGTGACCCTTGGCTGCAATCCCAGCTCTTTTGCCCTCTGGAATATCATATTCCATGCTCTTTGATCCCTCAGTGTGGAAGCTGCCAGGTCCTGGGCTATTCTGATTGTGTTTCCACAATATTGAAATTGTTTCTTCCTGGCTGCTTGTAGTATTTTCTCCTTGAACTGGGAGTTCTGGAGCCTGGCTATAATATTCCTAGGAGTTTTCTTTTGGGGATCATTTTCAGGAGGTGGTCTGTGGATTCTTTCAACCTCAATTTTGCCCTCTGGGTCTAAAACATCAGGGCAATTTTCCTTGAGAATTTCTTTAAGGATGATTTCTAGGTTCTTTCTTTGATCATGGCTTTCAGGTGGTCCAGTCATTTTTAAATTATCTCTCCTGGATCTATTTTCCAGGTCAATGGTTTTTCCCATGAGATATTTCACATTGCCTTCTATTCTTTCATTTGTTTGGATCTGTTTAATAGTATCTTGATTTCTCATAAAGTCACTAGCTTCCATTTGCTCCAGTCTAACTCTGAAGGAATGAATCTCCTCAGTGAGCTTTTGAGATTCTTTTTCCATCTGGCAAATTCGACTTTTTAAGGCATTCTTCTCCTCATTGCCTTTCTGAGCCTCTTTTGCCATTTGAGTTAGTCTATTTTTTAAGGTGTTATTTTCCTCAGTTAGGCTGTTGACTGTCATTTCATACTTTTCTTGCATCTTTTTCATTTCTCTTCCCAAATTTTCCCCCACTTCTCTTATCTGCTTCTTAAGGTCTTCTATGGCCTGTAGCCAGCTTGTATTTTCATTTGGGGCTTTTGGTGCAGGAGTTCTGACCTCACAGTCCTCCTCCATGCTTTGAGCCTCTTTGCCCCTAAAATAGGAGTCCAATGTTGAACTTTTCTGTTTATTTTGTTTCATTTGCCTAGGCATGTTGCCACTTAATTACTTGATTTTTGGGGCTTGTTGCCACAGTAGGACTCTGCCACCAGACAGGGGAGCTTCTGCCCAAACGTGGGGTCTATACAACTTCTGCCAGTTGTGTGGCCTCTGTAAAGCCTCTACCCACTCTGGCAAGTTGGATACCCACCCCAAACTTCCCCCCCCCCCCCAGTTCACAATCCAGATCCAGGCAGTTTAAAGCAAGAGCGATTACCCCCAGACTGATTGCTGGATCTCCCTACAGTTCGCACACCAGGAGCTAGAGCCACTACTGACGCTGCAAAATGGCTTATGTGCTGCAGTTTCTTCAGCAGCTTTTTGCCCCCAGGGGAGGCAGCAGCGCGTTCCCCAAATACTGGTCCCAAAGTCCATAGGGCACTAACCTCTCACTTTGTCCTAGGCATATCTGTGCTGATAATTCTGGAATCGCCACAATTGCTGGTGTTCTGGGGTCCCTCCAGTGGGCTGAAGGCCCGGCCACCCTGGGGCTAAAACCGCGGACCTGGGCTCGGCTCTGCACTCTGCGCTGTTGGTTCCCAGCGTGCTGTGCTTCCTGCTCTCAGAGTGCTGCGCTGGCCGCTCCCTGCAGGGCTGCTGGGCTGTCCTCTGGAGGAGGTTAGCTTGTCTGTGCCGTTCAGTGGGTGCTGTGGCTCCAGACGTTGTTTGGAGTCCCCTTTCACATTATTTGAAATTTGTGTGGGGCAGAGCACATTGGAAATGCTGTTTCTACTCGGCCATCTTGGCTCCACCTCTCTCCAGTATTTATTAAAAAACCAAACTTGCGAATCCCACAACTTTTGAACCCTAGAACTTGTGAACTCCTGTTGCTGATGCAATAGGAAGGGGAGGAGCTAATGACCATATATAAGGTGAAGCCCAAACTGGAAAGACCAGAATTGAGAAGAACTGAGCAAAATTGAGAAGGTTTGTCCTTTCATGGAGAAGAAGAAAAATTGTGGTATTCCGGCATGCTGTTTGTCTCTACTGTCTGTGTTGATCTTTGTTTGTGAACCTTATATAGAAGCCCTGGGACCTTACTGGAAGCCCTGAAAGAGGATTTTCTGGTTGTCTGTTTACAGAAGTCCTGAAGAGGGTTTCAGAGGTCCTGGGACTTTACTGATGATTTGTGTTGACCTCTTGGACCTTGTTTGTAGGTCTGTGTTGATTTCACAGGCAGATAGTGAATTGATGATGGTCCCAGCAATGTGCATGAATGTGTTTTGGCTCTGTTAAGCTTTGTCTTCCCAGAAACAGGAACTGTGAAGGACTTGAGGTGGACTACACAGTGTAAATTTCAACATGGAATGGGAACTGGACAAGGAGCTGGATAAGGCGGTGAGAGATGCCTGCCTTTGAATCCACATGACAATTGGGTAGATTCGGGTAGGAGCTGAGACCATGGGCGAGGAACCATGGAAGCTAAGAGTCGGCCTCCAGTAAAGATGAAAAGACCTCTTCTTGAGTACTTAATGCTGACTGAGAAGATTATGATTTACAGAGACCTAGGGGTGGAGAATTTTGACCTTTTTACTTTGTATCCCTTAAGGAGACTTGAGTTAAGGACTTACTGAATGATATCTTTTGTTTAAAATTGTGTGGACCCTTTGGTGAAAACTATGTGGCCACTTTGGTGATGAGTTATATCATAACATTGTGAATGCTGTACTTTGATTTCTGTCAATGTTTTGTCTTAGTTTATTGCTGAATAAATAGAGAATTTTCTATATTATGTAATCAAAACCTTAAAGCTGTTCACAGCAGCAGTCCTCTGGAAAGTTGCTTGTGCTTGGCTTTACAATAACCCATGGGTGAAGGTAGTACTTATAAATACTTTGGTGTTTTTTGGGCAAAAATATACCCAAGAAAATGCTATATAGTAAAATGCACTAAGAACCTATTGGCTGCTTGAAATCAAAGTTGAATGGGAAACAATATTTAAAATAATTAGCACCTTTGTAATACTAATATTAGTTCACACAGTAAAATGTACTTTAAAAGATTTAGAAAAATAACCTAACAAAACCTTATGCAGTATTAATGAGGCACTGGTTTCATCACCCAAAGGTGCCTATAGAAAGATTAATTCTCCCTTACCAAAAAGGAGGAAGAAGATTTATTGGTATTCTTAGAGCATATGATAAATAGATAAAAATATCTACAGAAGTATTTTTAAATAAGTAGACATCTCTTCACTGATCAGTAGTAAAGAGTTGCAAATGGATTTAATTGTCAAACAGAGAATTTTATATTCCATCCTAGAAATGATAGAGAACTATTGGAACTTACTGAATAGGGACAACATAATCAGACCTACATTTAGGAAGATCACTTTGAGAGTTGAATGGAGGATGGACTGGAGTTGAGAGAGACTTATGGCAGCAGTAGCCTATTTCAGTAATCCAGGTATGAAGTAACAAGGGTGTACCATAATGGTAGCAATATAAGGAGAAAAAAGAGAGTGTATATAAAATAGGTGAAAATAAAATTGACAAGATGGCGGAGTAGAAACAGCACTTCCAAGGTGCTCTCCCCCACACCACTTCCAAACAATGTAAAAGGTGGACTCTGAACAACTTCTGGAGCTCCAGCACCCACAGAGAGACACAGAGAAACTAATCTCCCACTGAGGACAGCCCAGCAGCCCTGCAGGGAACGGCCAGCGCAGCACAGTGCCACGCTCTGGGAGCCTAGCCCAGGCCCACCTCAGTTGCAGTTTTAGCCCCAGATTGGCCAGGCCAGCAACCGGCTGGAGGGACCCCAGGACACCAGCAGCTCTGGCGGTTCCGGAATTATCAACACAGATATGCCTCGGACAAAGTGAGAGGTTAGTGCCCTGTGGACTTTGGGACCAGTTTTTGGGGAATGTGTCAGCTTCTTCCCCTGGGGACAAGAAGCAGCTGAGGAGCCACAGCACAGAAGCCATTTTGCAGCTTCAGTGGCAACTTCAGCTCCTACTCTGCGAACCGTAGGGAGATCCAGCAATCAGTCTGGGGGTTAATCGCTCTTGCTTTAACCTGCTTGGATCTGGATTGTGGTCTGGTGGGGGGAGGTCTGGGGTTGGTATCCAGCTTGCCAGAGTGTATAGAGGCTTTACAGAGGCCACCCAGCTAATACTTCAGGAAGTTGTGAAGACCCCCAACGTTTGGAAGCTCCCCTGTCTGGTGGCAGAATCCTACTGTGGCAAAAAGTCCAAAAATCAAGTAATTAAGTGGCAACATGACTAGGCAAAGGAAACAAAATAAACAGAAAAATGCAACATTACACTCCTATTTTGGGGGCAAAGAGAATCGAAGCATGGAACAGCAGGAGGTCTGTGAGGTTAGAACTCCTGCACCAAAAGCCCCAAATGAAAATATGAGTGGATTATAGGCCATAGTGGACCTTAAGAAGGATTTTAAAAACCAAATAAGAGAAGTGGAGGAAAAATTGGGAAGAGAAATGAGAAGGATGCAGGAAAAGTATGAAATGAGGGTCAACAGCCTGACTGAGGAAAACAACACCTTAAAAAATAGACTAACTCAAATGGCAAAGGAGGCCCAAAAGGGCAATGAGGAGAAGAATGCCTTAAAAAGTCAAATTTGCCAGATGGAAAAAGAATGTCAAAAGCTTACTGAGGAGATTCATTCCTTCAGAGTTAGACTGGAGCAAATGGAAGCTAGTGACTTTTTGAGAAATCAAGATGCTGTTAAGCAGATCCAAACAAATGAAAGATTAGAAGGCAATGTGAAATATCTTATGGGAAAAACCACTGACCTGGAAAACAGATGCAGGAGAGATAATTTAAAAAATTATTGGACTACCTGAAAGCCATGATCAAAGAAAGAACCTAGAAATCACCCTTCAAGAAATTCTCAAGGAAAATTGCCCTGATGTTTTAGACCCAGAGGGGGAAATGAGGGTTGAAAGAATCTACCGACTGCCTCCTGAAAAAGATCCCAAAAAGAAAACTCCTAGGAATATTATAGCCAGGTTCCAGAATCCCCAGATCAAGGAGAAAATACTACAAGCAGCCAGGAAGAAACAGTTTCAATATTGTGGAAACACAATCAGAATAGTATAGGACCTGGCAGCTTCTACACTGAGGTATTGAAGGGCATGGTATATGATATTCCAGAGGGCAAAAGAGCTGGGATTAAAACCAAGAATCACCTACCCAGCAAAACTGAGTATCATGTTTCAGGGGAAAATATGGTCATTCTGTGGAATAGAGGACTTTCAAGCATTCTTGAGGAAAAAACCAGAGTTGAATAGAAAATTTGACATTCAGACACAAGAAGCAAGAGATGCCTGAGAAGATAATCAGGGAAAAGAAATCAAAAGGAACTTATCAAAGTTGAACTATTTACATTCCTACATGGAAAAACAATAACTGTAACTGATGAAACCTTCCTCATTATGAAAATAATTGAAGAAGGGTATATGGGCATATGAATACATATGTGAATGTGTGTATATATGTTTACAGGTATACATGGATATAGGGCACAGGTTGAATTTGTTGAGAAGGGATGATACTTAAGGGGTGAGAGCGGAAAGTGGCAAGAGGAGATGGGGGGAGAAGGGCAGGGTAAACCATCTCATGTAGAATAAGCAAGGGGAAGTGGCTACAAAGGAGGGGAAGAACAGGAAGGCAAAAAGGCAAAACCATATTCTCATTGAATTTGGCTCAGGGAGAGAATGACATACATACTAAATGGGATATCTCACCCTGCAGGGGAGTAGGGGGAAGGGGGACGAGAGGGAGGATTATGGAGAGGAGAGCATCCTGGAGGGAGGGGAGGTTGGAAGTACCCACTTTCGAAGAGGGACAGGATCAAAGTAGGGAATGGACCAGGTGGGGGTGGGATGGGTGGAAGGGAAATATAATCAGTCTTTTACAATATATCTACTATGGTAATGTTTTGCATAGCTATACATCTACAACACATACTGAATTGCTTATCTTCCCAGAGGGAATGGGTGACAAGGGAGGAAGGGAATGGACCTGAAATTCGAAGTCTTAAAATTAAATGTTTCAAATATATATAAATACTATTATTAATACTATTTTGCATGTAATTGGGAGATAAGATGTGCAGGCATTGGGGCACAGAGACTCACCTTCCTCTAATGGAAAAGTCGAAGGGGGTATGGGAGAAGATATGGGAGAGAGCAGATTGGAGGAAGGGATATCTTGTGGGACTGCTATTCTGGGATGGTGGGTAGGGGAAAAATGGGGAAAAATTGTAACTCAAAATCTGGCTGAAATGAATGATGTAAACCAGAAATTAATAAAGCATTTGTTAAAATTAAAAAAAAAACAAAAAGAAAATAAAATTGACAGACTTTGGGAATAGATTGGAAATGGAGTGGGGGAGATAAGGGAGATTAAGGAGTCAAGGATGACACTGATAATGTAAGGTTTCAATAATATGTCTCTATGACATATGCTCATAATCTGTAAGCTATGTGGAACAATAAACTCTTTTTCCTTTTTTTAAAACTTATTTACTATTAGTACAACATTCAGTTCCACAAGTTTTTGAATTCCAAATTTTCTCCCTCCTACTCTCCCCCCAACCATGATGGCATGTAATCCTATATAGATTCTACATATATTTTCACATTAAACATTAATCATGTTGTAAAGAAGAATTATAACCAATGTAATGAAAAACAAGGAGGAAGAAGCAAAACAAAATGAAAAAGAGAGAGAACACATAGTTTATTTCAGTTTGCATTCATTCTCCATAGTTTTTACTCTGAATGTGGATAGCCTTTTCCATTATGGGTCCTTTGGAGTTGTCTTATAACCTTGCATTGCTGAGAGGATCCCAGTCTATCAGAGTCAGTCATCATAGATACAATGTGCTTGTATTTGTGGACAAAATTCTCCTGGTTCTGCTCTCCTCACTTGGCATCAGTTTATATAAGTCTCTCCAGGTTAGTATGAAGTATGTCTGCTCCTCATTTCTTATAACACAATAGTATTCCATTACATACTACAATTTGTTTAGCCATTCCCCAATTGATGGGCATCCCCTTGATTCCCAGTTCTTTGTCATCACAAAAAGAGCTGCTATAAATATTTTTGTACATACATGCTCTTTTCCCACTTGTATGATCTCTTTGGCATACAGCCCTAAAAGTAGTGTTACTAGGTCAAAGGGTATGCACATTTTTATAGTCCTTTGGGCATAGTTCCAAATTGCTCTCCAGAATGGTTGGATCAGTTCACAACTCTACCAACAATGCATTAGTGTTCCAATTTTCCCACAACTTCTCCAGCATTTATCATTTTCCTTTTTTGTCATGTTAGCCAATCTGACATGTGAGATGTGGTATCTAAGAATTGTTTTGATTTGCATTTCTCTGATCAATAGTGATTTAGAGCAGGAAAAATAAACTCTTATCACCTAATAGTGATCAGAAACAGCTAGGAACATTTCATCCCTGATGTGTCCTCTCTTCTTAGAATTATCCAGAGGCTTTCAGTGAGCTTGCAGAGGAAGAAATTACATCCTAATACTTTTATTCAACTGAAAAAAGCAATTAATTTTTTATATTGAATTTCAGATTTTCTCCCTCCCTCTAACCCTTCCCCCACCTATTGAGAAAGCAAGCAGTATGATAAATCTAGTACATCTGAAGTCAGGCAAAACACAAAAAGCAGTTATTTTACTCACCTCTATAGTCTATAGATGATTAAAAAAAAAAAAGCAGGATTGTGACTTATCCTAGAGTTGTTTATATTTGAATCACACAGAAAAAAATGATAAGAATGCAATGATAATTAGAATCATCTCTATTTGAAACCCATAACAAGAGATGGGAAAGAAAATAACAAAAATGGTGATGATGATGATAGAGGAACACAACCATAGATGTGTTGACAGAGAAGAGTCAAATAATTGGCTGAGTCATGAGAATTTGTTTACATAAATGGAGTTATTTATGATGTTTTTTCCAGGTTATTACAACCAGAAAATATAGAATGGCAATGTTGGACTTATTGATCATTGCATATTTTGCAAGGAAATGTTATAAGCTATATGTCATCACTGCAGGTTGCTGAACTTAGTGCCTACAAAATACCTTGAAAGATACGATCCAGTGGCCAGAATGGTACACCAGAAGCTTATAATTCTTCATAACCTAAAATATGTCAAACTCATGCTACATGTGAAAATTCCCAAATATCCTTGAGAATTAATGAAATAAACTGCAACTGGAACATTTACCAAAGAAATTGCAACAACATCACAGACCAAATTCTTGTCCCACTTCCTAGACATGAGAATTTGGGGACAAGGTCTTGTCCCCAAATTAACTAAATTAGTTGACTAATTTACTACTACAAAACATCAAACTGACTGGAATGAAAAGATTTCAAAATATAGAGAACTAGTGGAGGAAATAAAAACAATATGGAACCAAGATGAAAGTAGTTATCACCCCCCTTTCATCCTCCCTACTTTTGGAGAAGGCTCAAAGATGCTTTTCATCGAGCTATAACAGCAATAGCAATAACAATAATGTTCAACAAAAATAACAAGATAAAGCTTTACATTGCAATACATTTATTCACTTATAGAAAGTAACCATTTTATTTGATCTTTCTGCACACTAATCTGCCTCACATTAAACATAAATGAACAGTAGTAGAATGGTGACTTGTTGATGGATCATTTCTATCTGAAGACCATTGAATATAAGGTGAAAAGAATGAGAACAGTGATAAAGATGTCACATTTATATAGCACTTAAAGTTTCCAAAATACTTTCTATATATTTTAAATTTAAGAGACAACTATAAGACTGATGGTGGGTGTAAAACACATTATAAATATGTAGTTATAAGGAAGAAAGGAAAAGGAAATAATGTCAGCAAAGTAGTGTATGAGGACAAAAGGAAAATGGACAAGTCACATGATGAGGGTTAAATCAAAAGGCCTAAAGTGATAACCAAAAGGGCAGCCAGTTTTCAACTGGTGTCCTCTTAATGCCAAGAGAGATTAAAAAAAACCTGAAAGCACTGACAGGCTAAGTGACTTGCCCAGGGTCACACAAGTCAATACTGTCAGTAGTACTTCAACCCAAGTCTTCCTGACTCTGAGCTCATCTTTTTATCCACTATACCATCCTGACTCCAAGTCTAGTATTATTGTGTCTGTCTCACAGTTAACAAAACTGAGATGCAGGGAGGTCAAATGTCTTGCGCATGGTCAATCTACTACTCAGTATCAAAAGCAGGGTTTAAATCCCAGTCTTCTGACTGAACTCAGAGTATCTTTTTCCCCATTAAACACGTTGCCTCAAAAACCAGTGGTTGATTTGTAGGATGAAGAGGCCAAGCCACAGAAATGATGGTTTCTAAAACTGATCATGAGAAAGAGGTAGCCCTAATAGGTTCTCCATTTTTATCTCTTACTGTGTGCTGTGAAGCTGCAGGTGGATTCTTTGGCTATTCTTCATGATCAGAGCCAAGTGATCTAAGCCAACCTGGCACTGGAATAAACCTCAAGTTTAGGTCATATTTCTGAGTCTTCATTTAGTAAAATTATTTAAATTCTAAAGTTGGAAGGGGCAATAGAGGTTAGTCTAAGCCCTTAGCCTGTTTATCATTACTAGGTTGTCATCCAGCCTTCACCTCCCACTTTCATTGACATGGAACTTACTACATCTTATTCTATGTTCCTCTTCTCTGATAGGTGAAATTTCCCAGAGATCAGATCTCCATGCTACTTCCCCATCACCTAAAAGATAGTCAGTAGTCAATAAACATTTATAAAGCACTTACTATATGTCAGGCATTGTGCTAAGTACTGGGGATACAAATACAGAAAAAAAAGACTCTGCCCTCAAGGAGTTTAAACTCTGATTGGAGAAGCCAGCACACAAAAGGAAAAGGAGAAGGGAGGTGGAGCTAGGGGTAGAGGTGGAGGATGGTACCCTAGGGAGGAGCATGGTAGAAAAGTTAAGAGAGGCCTCTGAGTAGTAAAAGCCAGATGAGAAATGAGGAGACATCTGAGCTGAGCTCCCTTCTGGCTCCACCCTCATCTCTTCACCATTGCCCTACTTTACTTCAGTCTTTATTAGAAACTAGGTCAACTGCAAGTCATGTCATCATTTCTCTGATGCCATGGTCCTCTTTAAAAAAATGAAGGACAAATACAACCTGTAAGTAGACTGAGCTGCCTGAATGGGGACCCAGTTAGTTGGGTGATTCAGCTTGTCCTCTCCCTCTCTCTCTCCCTTCTCTCTCTCTCACTGTGTCTGTATGTATCTCACTTTGTCTCCCTCCTCTAGTTTCCTCCTCTTTCTCCTTCCTTTCCCCCTTTTCTCCCCATCCTCCTCCCTTTTTCCCTCTTCTCCCTCTCTCTCATTGGACAACTCCAATTTTTAAAAGAGCTTCTGTATATAACTCCTCCCTCTGGAACCTCACAAGAAGCTCACAAAAATCCTCTGGGTAAACTCCAGTTTGTCAAATCTCAATAAAAATAAGGTGTCCAGAACTGAGTAAGATGAGCCTCCCTAGTTCACTTGTTCATTCATTCATTCCTCTCCCACAGTCAGTCCTGTGGTACAGTTCTGCCCCTGCTCAGTAAACCCCAGTAGCCCATAAGGACTCCACTGATCCTTCTACCTTCTAGTCCCTCCCCATCCCCAAATTACCTTTTATTTATTTACATGCAATTAATTTGTGTAATTATTTTGTCATGTTGTGTAATATGTATTATGCACATATGTTCTATGTAAAGAATGTAGTTAATTTGGGTCAGAGACTATTTTTGCTTTGAATCCCCAGCACCTGAGAGTCAACATGATGTAGTGTGTAGAGCCAGTTTTAAAGCCTGGGTTCAAGAACTACTTTTGACACATCCTGGCCATGAAACGCTGAACAAGACATTTGACCTCTCAGTGCTATAGGCAACTCTCTGAGCCTATAAATTGCAGAGCAGGCACCAACTAGCACTAATAAAGTAAGTTTCCTTACTTGGAAGTTTTCTCTGTCAGTGAAATCACTGGTCTACTGCCTATCTCTTTCCCCTGCATCTAGTAAGTGATCAGTAAATACTTCTTGATAAATTCATTCATTCAACACACAATTTATTAAGTACCTACAGTGTGCCAGACACTGGGCTAAGCAGTGAAGATACAGATATAAAAATAAAGGGGTGGCTAGGTGGGGCAGTGAATAGAGCACTGGCCCTGGAGATAGAAGGACCTGAGTTCAAATCCAACCTCAGACACTTACCAATTACTAGCTGTGTGACCTTGGGCAAGTCACTTAGGCTCAATTGTCTTGCCTTCCCCCCTCAAAATTTTTTTTAAAAATAGTAAAAATACAAACATATCTTCCTCCCCTCAAGGATAGTCCTATAACATTGATGACTAGATGTTCCCATAAAATTTAAATCCTCCTCTCTCCCCTCACACCCATTCTTAGCCAAGCATGAGAGACAGGCCTAGGATCAGATCTCTGTGCCCATCACAGGTGGCCAAGCACATTCTCTTCAGTGCTGTTTGAAGGTGAACTAGTGAAGTGAGATGGTTCATAGCCAGTGCACTGATCTGCAGCTGGCTGCTCTGCTGCCCCACAGACTTTGAGAGGAAATAGCAGCTCCAGGGGAGGAAAGAAAGAAAAAGAAAAGCCCTGGATTCTGAATATGCAGTTAGAGTTGAGCAGCCGCCCAGCTAAATGTAGACAATCAAACACTGCCCTTAGGGTTAACAACCTGCAGCAGAAGCCTAATTGCTGGAGATTGGTGCTGTCAGCAATGACTCTGGGGTAAGCGGAGGAGTCCATTCAGTTCCTTGGTGTCTCTGCCCATGCTTCCTGACCCCATCGAGAACACCAGGCAGAGCTCATTACTGGGGCAGATGTCCACTGATTGCATTCTGTTTCTCAACAGTATTTGTGTAGACTCAGAAAGCATGAGGGGGAAGACAAATGAGTGTTGATGGGTAGGTAAGCTTTAACATGTGGTGCCACTTTGTAAGACCTTCAGTGCCGTCTTCACTGTTTACTGACATGGGTTGCCAGATAGTCAAGTGTGATCCAGTAGAAGGAGTGCTGCTCATGAACTTGAACTACTTAGGATTCATATAGATGGAGTAGACTTCTATCCATCTAACCCAGCCCCTTCATTTTACAGAGAACGTAACTGAGGCCCAGAGAGTTTATGCTTTTCTAAAATGGGGTTGCCAAACCTGTAGAACCAACCTAACCCAACTATTGTGAAGATCAAATAAGATTGTAAATGCAGATAACTTTGAAAGCTTTAGAGGGCTCTACAAATATGTGTGGGGAGAGGCATTTTCTTATTCTGTAAGAGGAGACAGGAGAGTACTTAATTGATGAGTCAGGGGACTGGGCTCACACCCTACCTCAGATGTTCACCTGTATTGACTTCGATAAAGCAATGGACTGCAGGAGAAAGCTCAAGTCAGGAGGAAGTTGGTTCAAGTTCCAACTCAAATACTTACTAGTTGTATAGATCTGGGCACATGGCTTAATTTCCCTGGGCCTCAGTTTCCTCTTTTTTCAAAATGAGGGGATCAACTCCAATAGCTTCTGATGTCCTTTCCAGCTCTAGAGACCTTTGATCTGATGATTCCTTTGTTACTTGTCCACAACCAGGACCCCCAAAGGCAAATTCTATGCTTGTTCCATTAACTCTAGCTTGCCTTAAGCTCTGCTCATGACCTTAGGTAAGTCCCTTTCTCTGTATGATCCTCTTGTTTCCTCCTACGTAAAAATTAGACAGTTGAATGGTGTTATTTATGGGATACCTTTCATCTTTTTTTCTGCATCTGCATCTGTGTTGTACCATCTGACAAATTAGTCTATCCATGTTTTGCACCCTACAAAATAGCCGTGGTCATCCATGGAAAGGACCAGGTAAACATAGGCTTGCTGTGTTTTCCTTTTCAGATACAGGAAAGAGTCAAAGATAAAATGGGAATTTTGTGTTTCATTAGAGAAGATTGTCATCTTTTCTTGTGCTGATCCAACCAGCTGGAGCAGTTAAGCCCATAGATCTCTGAGAGAGGCACAGAGAAAACATTACATTCATTAAAGCATTCCAGTTAACCACTGAGTCAGAGAATCTCAGAATTACAAGTGACCTTGGAGGCCATATAATGTACCCTCTCACTTTTTACAAGGGAAGATGCTGAAGTCAAAGTGACTTGCCCAAAGTCACGCAGCCACTAAGTGTCAGAAGCAAGATTCAATTACAGACCTCCCTGGCTTCCAAGTCTAACACTCTTTCCATGATACCATGCTGGTAGGATTCAGGTCATATTATCCCCTCTCTGTCCCTATTATTCCCTCTTTGACTCAGGCCCTCTTCACAATTATTCTTGCTCTACTGAGATAGCCTCCTAACTTGATCTCCTCCTTTTTAGCCTCTTCCCTCTATTGGGTCATGTCCTTTCAAAAATTCCTTCAAGTAGTTTCCTATTGCTTAGAGTAGATACCTCAAACCTGCAGCTTACATCCCAGAATATCATGTAGCCTTTTGTCCTATTAAATTAGAGACTGGATTAGAACTAGTATACTTTTATGAAAGGAAACAAACACTGATACAAATAAATGTTACCAGATTAAAGCAAATGTGAAACAAATTTGAATCCACCATTCCTTAGCCTGGTTCTCAACATTAACCTCTTTCTTTCTCTCTCTCTCTCTTTGCTTTTTGGAGGGGGGAAGGTAATTGGGGTTAAGTGACTTGCCCAAGGTCATACAGCTAGTGTTAAGTGTCTGAGGCCTGATTTGAACTCAGGTCCTCCCGACTCCATGCTCGATGCTCTATTCACTGCACCACCTAGCTGCCCTTAACCTCTCCTAGCTTTTGTTCCATTATTTACTCACTTCAACAGGAGTCTTCCACTCTAGCCTGTCTCATTTCCTGTCTTCTGCACATATCCTGTAACAGGACCTAATAACTAGCATTTTCCCAACTCTAAAATGATTCCTTGGTTGTTTACTTGCTATGCATTAGCACTTTAAGGTGTTTTGTATATATTATCCCATTTGACCCTCACAAAAACCGTAAGAGATGGGTTTTATTATTATCCCCATTTTTACAGATGAAGAAACTGAGGGAGATAGAGGTTAAGGGACTGGCCTAGGGTCACATAGTTAGTGTCTGAGGTAAGATTCCAACTCAGGTCTGCTTGACTCCAAGCCCAGCTTTCTGTCCTCTGTGCCACCTGCCATCATTTCATCTGTTGTTTCTTTTGATTTAAGTCTTCTCTCTTATCTTTTTCTCTGACTCAAATCCTTCTCATCTTTCAAGTCTCCAAATGATGGTGGTGATAAATAATAGTAATAAGTAATATTTACATAGGGCTTTAAAGTTTGCAAAGCATTTCACAGAAATTATCTCATCTGATCTTTACTGCCATGTGAAATAAGGCCTAGTATTATTCCCATTTTCTAGATGATTAAAGTGAGGATAAAGGAGGTTAAAAGACCTTACCAGTATCACATGCAGGTAGTGAGTATCTGAAACTGGATTCATCCCCAGGTCTTCCTGATATAAAATCTGGCCCTCTCTCCTCCATGTCAACTAGCTGCTCAAGATCCACCTCTTCCATGAAGCCTTCCCAGACCACTCTAGTACTCATTGACTTTCTCCTTCTGTCTTCTTGTCTAGGCCACTGGTTTGCACATGTCCTTTTTATGTTATTGTCTCCTTGTGTGTGCATATGTCACATAATACTCACTAGACTGTGAGCTCCATCAGGACAGAGGCTGTGTCTTATTCCCCTTAGCATTCCCTGTAGTTCCTAGCACATCAGTGGGCAAAGAGACACTGGTCAGTTAGTGGTTATGTTGTGGTTTAAACTCAGGGACGCCAAAAACTGTTGAGGTGGGGGCTTTGTCCACCCAAAAACTGTTGCAGTTTCATGATATTTTGTGGTGGAACCATCTCAAAGAATTCAGAATCAGACTACCTCTAATCCAAGTATAGGCATTTATTGAGATTGACACTTCTCATGAAGTGGGCAAAGTTTCAAGAGGAACCAGCAGCTTTAGAGAAAGCAAGATGGATTTTTATAGGGTAAACATGCAATTACATAACAGAAATTTACATAGAATAGAGGAATATCATTAATATTAAAAAGGTAGGAGGAGTTTGTTAAGGGATTAGGTAATGGAAGAGGGGTCCCATCTATGGTTCTGTGGTTAAACATTCTGGTCATTCTGCCCTCCAACTGACTAGCTATTGTGGTCCTGTCTTGGGCTAGATGGATGATGTGACTGTGATTGAATACAAGAACACACCTGTTTCTGTGGGAATGGGTCTGGGGGCAGTGACCAGGTAGAGGCAGTAGCTAGGCTCCCATCATATGGACATACCTGCTATTTCTGTGGGAACTAAGAGTTCAGGGACACACCTGTTGTTCCAGTGAGCAGTGAGGCATATAGGAGGAGTTTGGACATTGGCCGGGGGGTAGGGGGGGCACTGGGGCTAGGTAGGTGCAGTGGGCTTGCTGTTCAGTAGGGCCAGGTCTATAATGAAGTTAAAATTTTGGGGCTAGGGGCAGCTTTATTAGGATTCCATCAGTTATACTTGATTGGTTATTGATCAGGTTGGCTTCTGTGACTTTTTGCAGAATAAACCTCTTGTTCTCTCATATTACAAAACCCCCAGATCCTCACAGCACATAGAAAAAACAACGACTACTATACTACTACTACTGCTGCTGCTGCTGCTACAAAATCTTTTAAGAATCTGTCTTGGCTGTTTTGTGACATTTCAAAAAATCATATCCCCTTTAGAAGACATCTCCTTAAAGAAATAGATAAGGTTTTAAAACTCAAACCCCCAAAAAGAGAGTTTAAGTATGTGCAAACCTGCAGGGGTGGGCAGTGTGAATACTAGGAACAGACTAGAGGCAGACAGGGTGGTAAGAAGGGAGAGTGAGGCCCGTTTTCACCACCCAGAAGAAATGAGGCATGGCCTCGCTGATTGCAGAAAATGTCTGTGTCGGGTGGCCTGGACAACAGTCTGGTCCTTTTCCTGACCTCTGTTTTTCTCTGTTCAGCTTGAATCAGGCAGAGGGCCAATAGGGAATTGCCTGGCTGCTGCCTTCAGATGCACAGTTCCTACTTAAATAAATAAGCTGAACTGTTTATTCCTTAATCTCATGGCTCTGATGGCCAAGTCACATTTCACCCTTAGGATCAACAAAAACCTTCATACCCATAGATAAAGAGGTAATGCTTGAGTATGAAAAGTCATCAGATACTAAAGGAAGAATCTTAAGAATAGGTTAGAAGGCCTAGATGAAGGTAAAGAATATTCAATTCATCAAATACTTTTAATAACTTTTATTGGTATCTTTTGTTTTTACATAATTTAGATTTCCCTCCCTATCCCTTTCCTCCGTTCTATCAGAGAGCCATCTAATCATAAATAATTTTTAAGAAGGAAAGAAGGAAAACATTAAGCAAAATTCAATACATCAAAAATTTGACATTATATACATTTTCTATATCCTTCAACAATCTCTTCTCTCACCCCCTACCCAAGACTTTTTCTTTTTTTTTTGAAATTTAAACAAATATTTTATTAACTTCTGTTTTACATCATTCATTTCCACCAGATTTTGAGTTACAATCATTTTCCCCCCATTATTCCCCTACCCAACCTCCCAGAATAGCAGTCCCACAAGATATCGCTTCCTCCAGTCTGCTCTCTCCAATACCTTCTCCCATACCCCCATCGACTTTTCCATTGGAGGAAGATGAATCTTTGTGTCCCAATGCCTGCACATCTTATCTCCCAATTATAGGCAAAAGAGTATTAATAATAGTATTTATATATATTTGAAACATTTAATGTTACAACCTCAAATTTCAGATCCATTTCCTTCCTCCCTTGTCACCCATTCCTTCTTGGGATATAAGTAATTCAGTATATGTTGTACATGTCTAGCTATGCAAAACATTATCATGGTAGATATATTGTACAAGGCTGCTTATAATTCCCTCCCACTCATCCTACCCCCCACCGGGTCCATTCCTTACATGATCCTGTCCCTCTTCTATAGTGGGTACTTCCAACCTCCCCTCACCCCAAGGATGCCCTCCCTTCCATCATCCCTCCTCTCATCCCCTTCCCCTATCCTGCTGCAGGTTGAGATATCCCATTTAGTATGTATGTCATTTTCTCCCTGAACCAAATTCAATGTGAATGTGGTTTTGCCTTTTTAGCCTTCCTTATTCTCCCCCTCCTTTGCCACTTCCCCTACATGAGATAGTTTACTCTACCATGTCTCTCCCCATCTCCTCTTGCCACTTTCCTCTCTCACCTCATAATTTCATCCCTTGAGTACTCTCCCTTCCCAACAAATTCAACCTATGCCCTCTATCCATATATAACTGTAACCATATACACACACATTCACATATGTATTCATATGACCACACCCCTTCTTCCATTATTTTCATAGTGAGAAAGATATCATCAGTCACAGTTATTGCTTTTCCATATAGGAATGTAAATAGTTCAACTTTGATAAGTTCCTTTTGATTTCTTTTCCCTGATTACCTTCTCAGGCATCTCTTGCTTCTTGTGTCTGGATGTCAAATTTTCTATTCAACTCTGGTTTTTTCCTCAAGAATGCTTGAAAGTCCTCTATTCCACTGAATGACCATATTTTCCCCTGAAACAAAATACTCAGTTTTGCTGGGTAGGTGACCCTTGGGTTCATTCCCAGCTCTTTTGCCCTCTGGAATATCATATTCCATGCCCTTCGATCCCTCAGTGTAGAAGCTGCCAGGTCCTGGGCTATTCTGATTGTGTTTCCACAATATTGAAATTGTTTCTTCCTGGCTGCTTGTAGTATTTTCTCCTTGATCTGGGGATTCTGGAACCTGGCTATAATATTCCTGGGAGTTTTCTTTTTGGGATCTTTTTCAGGAGGTGATCGGTGGATTCTTTCAACCTCTATTTTGCCCTCTGGATCTAAAACATCAGGGCAGTTTTCCTTGAGAATTTCTTGAAGGGTGATTTCTAGGTTCTTTCTTTGATCATGGCTTTCAGGTAGTCCAATAATTTTTAAATTGTCTCTCCTGGATCTATTTTCCAGGTCAGTGGTTTTTCCCATGAGATATTTCACATTGCCTTCTAATCTTTCATTTGTTTGGATCTGCTTAACAGCTTCTTGATTTCTCATAAAGTCATTAGCTTCCATTTGCTCCAGTCTAACTCTGAAGGAATGAATCTCCTCAGTGAACTTTTGAGATTCTTTTTCCATCTGGCAAATTCGACTTTTTAAGGCATTCTTCTCCTCATTGCCCTTTTGGGCCTCCTTTGCCATTTGAGTTAGTCTATTTTTTAAGGTGTTGTTTTCCTCAGTCAGGCTGTTGACCCTCATTTCATACTTTTCCTGCATCCTTCTCATTTCTCTTTCTAATTTTTCCTCCACTTCTCTTATTTGATTTTTAAAGTCCTTCTTAAGGTCCTCTATGGCCTGCAACCCGCTCATGTTTTCCCCTGGGGCTTTTGGAGCAGGACTTCTGACCTCACAGTCCTTTTCCCGCTCTATGCCCCCAAAATAGGAGTCTAGGGTTGCATTTTTCTGTTTCCTTTGCCTTGGCATGTTGCCACTTAATTGCCTGACTTTTGGGCTTGTTGCCACACTATGGCTTTAAGGCCAGATAGAGGAATTTTCGTCCCGAACGTGTGGGGGCAACTTCCGTTTCTGGCAAGCTGTAAACCCACCCACAACTTCCACCCTAGATCACAATCCAGATCCAGGGAGGTTAAAGCAAGAGCGATTATCCCCCAAGACTGATCGCTGGATCTCCCCACGATTTGTAGGCTGGGAGCCGGAAATGTCTATGAAAACTACAGAATGGCGTGTCTCCTCAGCGGCTTCTAGCCCCCAGGGGAGGGAGCTGACGCATTCCCCAAATACAGGTCCCAAAGTCCATAGGACACTAACCTCTTACTTTGTCCTAGGCAAGTCTGTGTTGATAATTCTGGCGTCTCCACAGTTCCTGGTGTTCTGGGGTTCCTCCAGCCGGCTGCTGGCCCTGCCGCCCTGGGGCTAAAACCTCGGCTCACGTGGACCTGGGCTCGGCTCCGCTCCTGCGCTCTGCGCGCTGCCGGCTCCCAGACCACTGCGCTGGTCCTTCCTGCAGGGTGCTGGGCTGTCCTCAGCGGGAGGTTAGCTTCTCTGTGTCGTTCTGTGGGTGCTGGGGCTCCAGAAGTTTTTCAGAGTCCTTTTTTACATAGTTTGTGGAGAATCTGGGGGCAGAGAGGCTTGGAGGAGCTGTTTCTACTCCGCCATCTTGGCTTCGCCCCCCCAGACTTTTTCAAGGGGACCTAGAGGAGACATTCTTTAATGTCTTCTTTGGGGACAAGCTTGCTCTTTATAATTTTATAATATTTATTTTTAATTGTCCACTGAACATTTGTTAATCACCTGTTTTGTGCAGAATGTATGCTGAGTGCTGGGTAAGATACAAGTTTAGATAAAGCATGACCTTGATGAAACTCATTCTAGTAAGAGACTAGGACACAAACATAGATAACTGTAATACATCATTTTGCCTAAGTGCAGTAGGAATATACAGTGTGTTATATGAGGACTGAGGCAGGGAATTCATAACCAACCAGGGAGATCAAGTAAGTTTATCTGGATGAGATTATATTGAAATTTAAAGGATGGGTAGTAATTTAATAGACAGAGAGGGAGAGAATAAACCTTCTAGGCATGGAGAAGAGCCTGAACAAAAGCTCGGTGTCAGGAAAGTCTGAAGTCCAGGTTTGGGGGAATCACAGAATGGTCCAATGTAATTGGAGTATTGAGTCTGTTGTAGGGAGCATTATGAGATAGGATGTATCTTCTGGAGACCATAGGCACCTAATTGTGTTGAAAAGATTTTTACTTTTCAGTGTTACTCCTTTCCTATATGTCTCTTGTTTATCCTTCATTTTCAAAAAGGACAGATGAGGTAAGGAAGGTGATATCTTGATTTGCAAGTGAATTAGATTTAAGTGAGGCAGAGCTGTGTAAAGTCATTAGCCTCATTCTCTCCTCCAGAGATATAGGAATCCAGGGGCAGGAAAAAAGTTCTGGACAGCTGGTGATGGCCCATGATGCAGTGGGAGACCTTGGATTTTTTAAGTTTGGGTCTTTCATGGGTCTCAGTTTGTCTGAGGCAACATTCATTCAGTAGTTAAAAGCTAAGTAGGAATTGAGGCAAGAGATGGTCTACTTTGCATCAAAAAAAGAATCGATCAGGGATGGCGGAGTAGAAACAGCACCTCCAAGGCTCTCTTCCCCCAGATTACCTCCAAACTATGTAAAAGGGAACTCTGAACAACTTGTGGAGCCCCAGCACCCAAAGAACAACACAGAGAAGCTAACCTCCCACTGAGGACAGCCCAGCAGCCCTGCAGGAAGGGCCAGCGCAGGGCTCTGGGAGCCGGCAGCGCAGCATGCAGAGAGCTGACCCTAGGTCCCGCAGTTTTAGCCCCAGGGCGGCTAGGCCAACAGCCAGCTGGAGGGACCCCAGGACACCAGCAGCTGTGGAGATTCCAGAATGGTCAACACAGACATGCCTAGGACAAAGTGAGAGGTTAGTGCCCTGTGGACTTTGGGACCAGTATTTGGGGAATGTGTCGGCTTCCTCCCCTGGGGGCTAGAAGCTGCTGAGGAGACACGCCATTTTGCAGTTTTCAGTGGTGGCTCCAGCTCCTGGCCTGTGAACTGTAGGGAGACCCAGCGATAAGTCTCAGGGGGTAATCGCTCTTGCTTCAACCTCCCTGGATCTGGATTGTGATCTGGGCGGGAGGTTGTGGGGCAGGTTTCCAGCTTGCCAGAAACGGAAGTTGCCCTCCCATACGTTCAGGAGGAAGCTCCCCTGTCTGGTGGCAGAGTTCTACTGTGGCAACAAGCCCCAAAGTCAAGTAATTAAGTGGCATCATGCCAAGGCAAAGGAAACAAAATAAACAGAAAAATGAAACATTAGACTCCTATTTGGGGGGCAAAGAGGATCGAAGCATGGAATAGTCAGAGGACTGTGAGGTCAGAAATCCTGCTACAAAAGCCCCAAAGGAAAATATGAGCGGGTTACAGGCCATAGAGGACCTTAAGAAGGAGTTTAAAAATCAAATAAGAGAAGTGGAGGAAATATTAGAAAGAGAAATGAGAAGGATGCAGGAAAAGTATGAAATGAGGTCAACAGCCTGACTGAGGAAAACAACACCTTAAAAAATAGACTGACGCAAATGGCAAAGGAGGCCCAAAAGGGCAATGAGGAGAAGAATGCCTTAAAAAGTCGAATTTGCCAGATGGGAAAAGAATCTCAAAAGCTCACTGAGGAGATTCATTCCTTTAGAGTTAGACTGGAGCAAATGGAAGCTAGTGACTTTATGAGAAATCAAGATGCTGTTAAGCAGATCCAAACAAATGAAAGAATAGAAGGCAATGTGAAATATCTCATGGGATAAACCACTGACCTGGAAAATAGATCCAGGAGAGACAATTTAAAAATTATTGGACTAAAAATTATTGAAAGCCACGATCAAAGAAAGAACCTAGAAATCACCCTTCAAGAAATTCTCAAGGAAAATTGCCCTGATGTTTTAGACCCAGAGGGCAAAACAGAGGTTGAAAGAATCCACTGATCACCTCCTGAAAATGATCCCAAAAAGAAAACTCCCAGGAATATTATAGCCAGGTTCCAGAATGCCCAGATCAAGGAGAAAATACTACAAGCAGCCAGGAAGAAACAATTTCAATATTGTGGAAACACAACCAGAATAGCCCAGGACCTGGCAGCTTCTACAACGTGGGATCGAAGGGCATGGAATATGATATTCTAGAGGGCAAAAGAGCTGGGACTGAACCCAAGGGTCACCTACCCAGCAAAACTGAGTATTTTGTTTCAGGGGAAAATATGGTCATTCAGTGGAATAGAGGACTTTCAAGCATTCTTGAGGAAAAAACCAGAGTTGAATAGAAAATTTGACATCCAGACACAAGAAGCAAGAGATACTTGAGAAGGTAATCAGGGAAAAGAAATCAAAAGGAACTTATCAAAGTTAACCTATTTACATTCCTACATGGAAAAACAATAACTGTGACTGATGAAACTTTTCTCAGTATGAAAATAATGGAAGAAGGGTATATGGTCACATGAATACATATGTGAATGTGTGTATATATGTTTACAGTTATACATGGATAGAGGGCATAGGTTGAATTTGTTGGGAAGGGATGATACCTAAGGGGTGAAATTATGAGGTGAGAGAGGAAAGTGGCAAGAGGAGATGGGGAGAGACAGGGTAGGGTAAACTATCTCATGTAGAAAAAGCAAGGGGAAGTGGCTGCAGAGGAGGGAAAGAATAGGAAGGCAAAAAGGCAAAACCACATTCCCACTGAATTTTGTTCAGGGAGAGAGTGACATACATACTAAATGGGATATCGAGGAGGGATGATGGATGGGAGGGCATCCTTGGGGCGAGGGGAGGTTGGAAGTACCCACTATAGAAGAGGGACAGGATCAAGTAGGGAATGGACCAGGTTGGGGGGTGGGATGGGTGGGAGGGAATTATAAGCAGCCTTGTACAATATGTCTACTATGGTAATTTTTTGCATAGTTATACATGTACAACACATACTGAATTACTTATCTTCCCAGAGGGAACGGGTGACAAGGGAGGAAGGGAATGGATCTGAAATTCGAGGTCTTAAAATTAAATGTTTCAAATATATATAACCAAAAAAAAGAGGCAAGGGAAAATAGTTACAATGGAGGAAAAGAAAAGGAAGGCAAAGGGGAATGGGTCAACCTTACTCTCATTGAATTTGGCTTAAGGAGGGAATGACATACACACTAAATAGGGTATCTCACACTACAGGAGAGTAGAGGGGAAGGGCAAGAGAGAGGGGAATGATGGGGGGGAGGAGAGCAGGTTGGAGGGAGGGAAGTTAGAAGCACATACTTTTGAACAAGGACAGGGTCAAAGTAGAGAATAGAACAAGTGGGAGGTGGGATGGGATGGAGGGAAATATAGTTAGTCTTTCACAATATATCCACTATGGAAATATTTTGCATAGCTACACATGTACAACCTATATTGAGTTGCTTTTCTTCCCAGTAAGAGTAGGTGATGAGGGAGGAAGGGAAAGAATCGAATTCAAAGTTTTAAAATCAAATGTTTAAAAAAATTATATTTTTTACATGCAACTGGGAAATAAGATATAAGGGCCCTGGGGTATAGAGATCTATCTTGCCATACTAGAAAGTTGGAGGGAAGATGGGGGAGGAAATGGGGGAGAGCAGATTGGGGGAGGGGGCATACAGTGGGATCACTGCTTTGGGGTGGTGAGTGGGGGAGAGATGGGGAGAAAATTTGTAACTCAAAATCTTGTGGACATGAATGATGTAAATTAAAAATAAACAAAGTTTAATTTTAAAAAATGAAAAAAAAAAAGAATCAGTCAGGGAGGGGAATACCCTCAGAGTTTCTGGCCAGAACAGAAACAATTGCTATATGTCTCTTATTTACCTTATGAATACCACTTTCACAAATGCTCATAATATGAGTAGTATTCAACAAGTATTTTATGTTATGTGAAAAGAAAAAGATCAACTGTATGGTTATCCTTGGGCTCTTTGTAGTCCGGATCTACAGAGACATTGGATCATGAAGGTTACCTAATCTGACTTGCCACATAGGCACAATTGGACTGAATCATAGACATGGGAACCCTCAAGTCTGATCAGTGCTCTCTAGCACCTGTCTTCCAAATCCCAATCATTTCAGTGGTGGTTGTGGTTACTCTGATCTGTTTGTCACATGCAGGAGGCAAATGTGTTGCTCCACCTTATTCCTTTAATTGAGTAAGGGCTCTTCCTGGATCTTGACTGGGTCTAACAGGCTTGGGCCCTGGTGCCTGGGGAAAAATATAGTGGAGCTGTCTCCAGAGGCTTCTCTTATCCACTGGGTGACAGAGAGGTTAACAGAGACACAGGAGTCTGGTAGATGGGATCAGTGTGAATTTATTTCAGAATGATGACAAAGCCTGTGCTCATTATCTCCCATCTTGGAGTGAGACCTGTTAATGGCCAAAGGCCATAATTATATAGTCTCCCCAAAACTGCTGAAGCACTGAATTTCAAATGGTTTCAAAGTAGAGTACATTTCCAATCTCATAGCTTATTGGCTGATTACCCTCTGGCCATTTCTCATACAACACTTGACAGTTTGACCCCATGGTCTCCAGTTGATCAGCCTAAGTGCCTGTCCCATATTGAAACTACCTCATTCCTTTCATAGTTGGGGGGAATGGGAATGGGAGAAAAAGTCTGTAACTGTTGCTGCCCGAAGGAGAAAGTAGTTTCAGGCCAGGTTTGTGCATATAAGCAGTAGGGAGATGTGGATGGGGCTCCTAATGGTGGATTTCTCTTGCAGATACTAATGGCCCAGGTGCCTGTGCCAGTTACATTTGTGGTCCTGGATGAATATCAACAATGGCATTTCCTATTTGCAATTTTACATAGGAAACACAAACACAAAGAATCTTAAGGTCCTAGATTCAGAACTTCAAGGTGTTTTAGAGGACATCTAGTTTAAGCTCTTGATTTTACAAATAAAGAAACTGAGTTTCATAGAGTCAGAAGGACCTAAGTTCAGAGCCGGCCTCCGACACTTAATCCACACAAACAAAAAAAAAACCTAGCTGTGTAACCTTGGGCAAGTTACTTAACCCCAATTGCCCTAAAGGGGTGGCTAGGTGGCTCAGTGAGTAAGGGCACCGGCCTCGGAGTTGGGATGACCCGAGATCAAATCCGGCCTCAGAAAATGAGCACCCACGCATAAATAATGACTAGCCGGGTAACCTTGAGCAAGTTACTTAACCCCAATTGTTTTAAAAAAAAGGAAAGAAACTGAGTTTCATAGAGATCGAATGATTTATTCAAGGCCATATGGGTAGAATGGGATCAAGCTGGGATTTGAACTCAAGTTCTCTAACTTTCAATGCAGCACTCTTTCTACTCTATCACTTTTACTCATTTGGTAGAATTTAGCATAATCTAATCACAGGCTCATATTAGTATGGGGAAAAATCTGAACTTCATAAGATACCAAGGCTATTTCTGCACATTGCAGAATGTCCCTTGTCCCTGATTTTCTGGGCACAGCTTGTCAACTTTCTGCTGCTGTGGGAATGATCCTGAGGTCTCTATCACCATAGCCTACCAGTACCTCCATTATGTATATTGCAAGCATTCCTCAACCTTTATAGGGTTAAATTACCTTCAATTGCGTCTCTCTCCCTACTCCAATCCTCATCTGCCCAGTTCCCAAAATAATATTACTAAGGCACAGACACATACATGTCAAAAATTGCTCAAAAATTCTTAGTGGTTCCCTATTGCCTATAGACTAAAATAATACACCCTTCACCTACCTTTTAAGGCCCTACACAGGCTGGCCCTCACCTTATTTTCTGTCCTTGTTCCACATCATTCTCTTTCACATATTCTACGTGCCAGAGAAGCTGGACTCAATGTACTCTCCTCATCGCTACCTCTCAGAATCCTTGTCTACCTTGCACCAGTGTGGGTGCCACTTCTTACACGAAACCTTCCCTGACCTAGAAGTCACTAGTGCTCTTCTCTCTTCTTCACCTTATATTACTGGCTTTTGTTCACTTACCAATGTATAAATGATTATAATAATAACTTACTGGTGATATAAGGCTTTAAAGTTTCCAAAGTGCTTTGCGTCTCATTTGAACAGAACAGCAACCCTGTGAGTCAAAGACTATAGATATCATCTCTAGTGCCTAGTTAGTATGTGGAAGGCACTGTGTTACCTGCTTGGGAAAGAAAGACAATGAAGATCCCTTTCCCTTCTATTTAAACTTTATGTGACTTACCCATTCCCTCAGTAGAATCAAAAGTACTGGAGGGTAGGCACTTCTGTTGTCTTTTGATTCCCAGCCCATAACACTGCGCTTTATAGATGCTAGGCATTTAATAAATTTTGAATTGAGTTTGGGGACATGTGTAGAGGTCGCACCAATGTTTGATTACATTGAATGATCTTGAAATTTCATAAATCCAGCCAAATATACTTTTATTAAGTACCTATGGGCAAAACATGGGTGATAGGCATGGGATGAGGGTTGGGGGTTCAGAATTAGAGGGCAAAGTTTTATCTGTGGTCTCTTCAAAACCTGAGATTCTTTAAAATGCAGTTGGGTAAAACACATTCCATGACTTCATGGAATTTACATTTAAGTGGGAGCTAATATATAAACACATATATCTTTACTTATAAACATATTAGAGAATCATGAAATAAGGGTTGGAGGCAGAGTGGTATAAAGAAACATGTACCAAATTTGGAATTAGAAGATATGACCTTGGGGCGGCTAGGTGGCACACTGGCCCTGGAGTCAGAAGGACCTGAGTTCAAATCCAGCCCTAGACACTTACTAGCTCTGTGACCTTGGGCAAGTCACTTAACCCCAATTGCCCTACCTTCCCCCCTCCAAAAAAAGCAAAAATTAAAAGGAGAAGAAGATGTGACCTTAGGAATATCACTTTTCTCTGACCCTCAGTTTCTTCATTTGTAAAATGAAAATAATAATAACTGAAGTAATCACCTCATTGGTTTATTATGAGGCTCAAACAAAGCAATGTTTGTAAAGTTTTGTGGCAATGCTTGTAAAAACTTTGTACAATTTTTTTTCTTGGAAGATAGCTTGGAGTATTAGATAGTGGTGTAGTAGAAACCCCACTGGCTCCCTTTCAGCTCTAGGACAAAATACAGTCTCTTCACCTTGGCATGTTAAAGTCCTTTATGAAAAAATCCTAATTATAATAAAACCACATAAATCATCAGCATGTCTATATATTACTAACAAAGCCCAGTATCAAGAAATAGGGAAATTCCATTTGAAATAACTATAGACAATATAAACTATTTGCAAGTCTACCTGCCAAGACAAATCCAGGAACTATATGAACACAGTTACAAAACATTTCACACAAATAAAGTCAGATCTAAATAATTGGAAAAATACCAGTTGCTCATGGGTAGACTAAGGTAATATAATAAAAATGGCAATTCTACCCAAATTAATTTCTTTATTCAGTGCCATACCAATCAAACTACCAAAATATTTTATAGAGATAGAAAAATAATAAAATTCATCTTGAGGAACAAAAGGTACAAAATATCAAGGGAATTAGTGAAAAGAAATACAAGGGAAGGTGGCTGAGCTGTACCTTATCTGAAACTGTATTATAAAGCAGAAATTATCAAAACTACTTGGTACTGGCTAAGAAATAGACTAGTGGATCAGTGGAATAGGTTAGGTACATAAGACATTGTAGTTAATGACTTTAGTAATCTACTGTTTGATAAATCCAGAGATTCCAGCTTCTGGGATAAGAACTCACTATCTGATAAAAATTGCTAGGAAAACTAGAAAATAGTATGGGAGAAACTAGGCATAGACCAACATCTTACATTGTATACCAAGATAGGTCAAAATGGGTATACAATCTAGACATAAAGGGTGATATTATAAGCAAATTAGGAGAGCAAGGAATAGTTTACCTATCAGATCTATGGAGAATGGAAGAATTTATGACCAGACGAGATAAACACTATGAAATGCAATATGGATAGTTTTGATTACATTAAATTTTAAAGGTTTTGCACAAAGAAAGCCAATGCAACCAAGATTAAAAGGGAAGCAAAAAGCTGGAAAACAATTTTTACAACCAGTGCCTCTGATTAAGGCCTCATTTCTAAAATATATAGAGAACTGAGTCAAATTTATAAGAATATGAGTCATTCTCCAAATGCTAAGTGGTCAAAAGATATGAACAGGCAGTTTTCAGATGAAGAAATTAAAACTATCTGTAGTCATATAAAATGTTCTAAATCACTCTTGATTAGAAAAATGCAAATAAAAACAACTTTGGGGTATCACATCACACCTATCAGATTGCTAACATGACAAAATAGGAAAATGAGAAATGTTGGGAAAATGTGGAAAAACCGGAACACTAATGCATTATTGGTGGAGTTGTGAAATGATCCAATGATTCTAGAACAATTTGGAACTATACCCATAGGTCTATAGAACTGTCCATATCCTTTGATTCAGCAATACCACTACTAGATCTATATCCCAAAGAGATCATAAAAGGGGGAAAATAAGGACCCACATATACAAAAAATATTTGTAGCAGATCTCTTTGTGGTGGCAAAAATTTGGAAATTGAGGAGATGCCCAGCAACTGGGGATTGGCTGAACAAATTGTGGTATAGATGTATAATGGAATCCTATTATTCCATGAGAAACAATGAACAGGCAGATTTCAGGGGAAAAAAAAAACAGGACTCACATGAATTCACGCTAAGTGAAGTGAGCAGAACCAGAACACTGTATAGAGTAATAGTAACATTGTGCAATGACCAGCTTTGATAGACTTAGGTCTTCTCAGCAGTGCAATTACCTAAGCAATTCCAAAAGACTCATGACAGAAAATGCTATCCACATCCAGAGAAAGAGCTATGGAGTCTGGATACAGATCAAAGCAGATTATTTTCTCTTTTTTTTCTTTCTTGTGGTTTTTCTCTTTTGTTCTGATTCTTCTTTCACAACATGACTAATGTGGAAATATGTTTTTTTTTAAATCAACAAAAAAGAAAAATCTAATTATAACTAACTTTGCCAGACTAATTGCACGTCACTCCCTCCCCTCCATACATCCCAGAGTCCAGCCTAGTTGACCTAGATGTTGCTCTTCACAAATGGCACCAACTTGTCTCTCCTATTGCATGTACTACTTCTCCCTCCACCATTCTTGTTGCTGAATGAATGTAGTTCACTTAGGTTTCAGTAAAGCAGAGTAATTCTAATGCACAGTTCACCTACAGCCATTATACTTGTGTAGAGATGACAAAATGATAGGCTTTCAGAACTTGAAGGGACCTTAGAGCTCACTTAGTTCACCCTTCTCATCTCATTCAAGAATTACTTCTGTAGCTTCCCTGGGACATAATCATCCATTACTTGCTCAAACATCTCCAGGGTTGGACATTAATTCACTAGTGTAAGGTATGAATGAATGAATTTAAAAAACAATTAATTAAGAGCTTACTGTGCTGTTAAGCACTGTGCTAAGTGTTGGTTGTAGAACCAAGAAATGGCCCCCAACCTCAAGAAGCTTACATTCTAATAAGAGAAAACATATATAAAACATATGGCCAGGATGGAATGTTTCAGCCTGGGGAGGTCACAGTGATAGTGAGTATAGCAACAGGGCAGTCAATCAATATGACTTTTTTTAAGAGCAATGGTAGTATTGATTTCATTACTATTCCTATATCTAGAAATGGAAGGGTGAGGAGAGGCATGCTTACATAATTGCATGGCAAGACGGTGATTAAAATGAAATCAGTCAATCAGTCAACTAGCATTTGTTTGATGTCTTTTATGTGCCAGGGAATGTGCTAAATACTGGGGATAAAAAGAAAAGCAAAATTCCCCACCCTCAAGGAGCTTAATTTAGTGGGGGAGACAACATGAAAACAATTATGTACAAACGGATATAGACAGAATAAATTGACAGCTATCAACAGAGAGAAGGATCTATCATTAGGCATAGTGAGGGGAATTGGGAAGTGAAGAAGAAAGAGAGAAAATGGCATTCCATCATGGACCAGCATGCTGGAAGAGGAGAAACGTCATTCTGTTCAGCACTAGATTCCTCTCTTCCATGGAAGAGAAGAAAGATCATTCCATTAAGTCTCTAGCCTGTTCTCCTGGCTTGCAGGAAGGAGAGTAACATAATTCCTTCAACTCCAAGCACTTGTCCCTTCACCTGAACTTCCTAAGGTGCTGAAAGAATTTTACTCAGATCAAAAACCTACTGACAAAGAAAACCTACTTGAACTAATTACTTAGTGATTAACGAACCCCCCATTTGGTCGTACCTCCCCCATTCCAATGATTCTGAGGCCTAGAGGTCATAATTCAAACCCTATTCCCCATACCCCACTGTCTGATCTCATCCCCATTCCCCTCAACCCAGTTCTCACTATAGAAATACCTGCACTTACACTATACTCTCTGGGATGCCTTCTCCATAGGGTACAAACTTGTTTTCATCTTTAATCTTTTTCCTTTACTACTCCTTCCATCTTCTTTCTGATTCTCACCTAGACCTGGTTCCCTCCTGATGATATAACCTCCTTGGTGTCTGTAGCACTGATTGTACTTTCACTCTCCCCCCCGACTCACCAGTGGAGGTGAGAGAGTTAGAATGTTCCATTCTTTCCATTGCTACCACTAACACTCAGTAACTTCTCCTTTGAGGTTCACTCAATCCATATCTACTACCCAATCAATATTCAGATTTTATTATTATTTACATATAATATTATATATAATTACATAAAATGTATCACTATATAGTATTATTATAATAATTTGAGATATAATTATTATATTATCTAATACATTCCAGGATATTTTCCTTCTTTCCTCAATGAGCTCAGAACGTCTTGACAGTCTTTCTCTCCTCAATTCCTGCCCTCATATTAAGGGAATTGAAGATCTATATTGATACTCCTTTTAACACCCTCACCTCACAGTTCTTCAGCTAATTCATTTAACATGACCTATTCTTCCGCCCCACTTTAACCACACACAAAGATGGTAATACCCTTGATCTTGCCATTATCTTCCAAAGATGCACCATTTCCATGTCTATGAGCTCCGAAATTCCCTCATCTGATCACAGTTGTTTGTCATTCCACCTCTCCCTCTGCTATGTAAACCCAAACCCTGCTCTTTTATCTCACTGTGACCTTCAGTCCCTTGACCCTTCAGTTTTGTCCTAGGCCATCACCCCTGCACTACATACATTCTTGTCCCTTCCTTATCTTGACCAATTGGTGACCAAGTTCACCTCTAAACTGTCTTTTTGAATCCCTGAATTCTTTTTTTTTTTAAAGCAATTGGGGTTAAGTAACTTGCTCAAGATTACACAGCCAGTCATTATTTATGTGTGGGTGCTCATTTTCTGAGGCTGGATTCGATCCCGGGTCATCCCAACTCCGAGGCCGGCGCTCTTACTCACTACGCCACCTAGCTGTCCCAAATCCCTGAATTCTTAATTGTAGCCTTTCTTACTCTGCCAAGTTTTAACACTGGATCACTCCTACCATCTGCTACCTTCATTCCTTCACACATGCTGCTGAACAGAGCTGGAGAGAATCATGAAACCATGCTTACTAGGTGCATGACAACTTTATATTATATAACCTCACTACTGCAAGGCATGTTTTTATACTTCCCTAATTAACACACTATCCCATTAACCACTGTGGCCCTTTCAAACTTTTTCATCCTTCCTCAGACTTCTAATGGGTCACCCTCCCTTCTTTTTTTTTTTTGCTTTTTTGGAGGGCATTTGGGGTTAAGTAACTTGCCCAAGGTCACACAGCTAGGTTTTTGTTTGTGTGTGCATTAAGTGTCTGAGGCCGGATCCGAACTCAGGTCCTTCTGACTCCAGGGCCGACGCTCTACTCACTGCGCCACCTAGCCACCCCACGCCCTCCCTTCTTTCAACTGAGAACTTTATCTCATATTTCACTGGAAAACAATTGATACCATTCAATGAGAGTTCTCTTTTCTCTCTTCTGCATCTCATACCACCCAGATGGCTTCTCCCATTATCTTCTTTACCCCTCTATCACAGGAAGAGGTGATTCTTCTCCTTACTAAGGCAAAGTTTCTCTATATGCATGAAATCCCATTCCACCATGTCTTTTCCAGCAGATTGCTATATCTATTATTCCCACCCTCTCATTTATCTTCAATCTTTCTTTGCCTACTAGCTGCCTAACCATGTCTTCCTATCTTCAGATATCCTTCATTTGATCCATCCATCCCCACCAGCTGTTCTCCCATATATCTTTTCCTTTTGTAACTAAACTTCTTGAGAAGGCTATCTATAATTGCTACTTTCATTTCATCTCTTCCCACTCTCTTCTTAACCCTCCACACTATATAACCTCATCATCTGACCAAACCTGCTCTTTCCAAAGATGCCAATTATCTCTTAATTCTTAAAACTAATGACCTTTTTTCAATTCTCATCCTTCTTTTTTCTTTTTCTTTATTTAAACAAATGCTTTTATTAAATCCTGTTTTACATCATTCATTTCCGCCAGATTTTGAGTTACAATTTTTCCCCCATTTTTCCCCTACCCACCCTCCCAGAACAGCAGTCCCAAAAGATATCACCTCCTCCATCCTGTTCTCTCCCATATCTTCTCCCTTACCCCCTTTGACTTTTCCATTAGAGGAAGGTGAATCCCTGTGCCCCAATGCTTGAACATTTTATCTCCCAATTACATGCAAAAGAGTATTAATAATAGTGTTTATATATATTTGAAACATTTAATTTTAAGACCTCGGATTTCAGATCCATTCCCTTCCTCCCTTGTCACCCATTTCCTCTGGGAAGATAAGTAATTCAGTATGTGTTGTACATGTATAGCTATGTAAAATATTACCATAGTAGATATATTGTACAAGGCTGCTTATAATTCCCTCCCACCCATCCCACCCCCCACCTGGTCCATTCCCTACTTGATCCTGTCCCTCTTCTATAGTGGGTACTTCCAACCTCCCCTCCCACCAAGAGTGCCCTCCCATCCATCATCCCTCCTCTCATCCCCCTTCCCCCTATTCTGCTGCAGGTTGAGAAATCCCATTTAGTATGTATGTCATTCTCTCCCTGAACCAAATTCAATGAGAAAGTGGTTTTGCCTTTTTGCCTTCCTATTCTTCCCCTCCTCTGCAGCCACTTCCCCTTGCTTCTTCTACATGAGATAGTTTACCCTACCCTGTCTCTCCCCATCTCCTCTTGCCACTTTCCTCTCTCACCTCATAATTTCACCCCTTAGGTATCATCCCTTCCCAACAAATTCAACCCATGCCCTCAATCCATGTATAACTGTAACCATATGTATTCACATACGTATTCAAATAGCCATATACCCTTCTTCCATTATTTTCATACTGAGAAAAGTTTCATCAGTCACAGTTATCATTTATCCATGTAGGAATGTAAATAGTTCAACTTTGATAAGTTCCTTTTGATTTCTTTTCCCTGATTACCTTCTCAAGTATCTCTTGCTTCTTGTGTCTGGATGTCAAATTTTCTATTCAACTCTGGTTTTTTCCTCAAGAATGCTTGAAAGTGGGGGCAGAGCCAAGATGGCGGAGCAGAAACAGCTCATCCAAGCCACTGTGCCCCCAAATTCCCCCCAAACTATGTAAAAGGGGACTCTGAACAACTTCTGGAGCCCCAGCACCCACAGAACAACACAGAGAAGCTAACCTCCCGCTGAGGACAGCCCAGCAGCCCTGCAGGAAGGACCAGCGCAGCGGTCTGGGAGCTGGCAGCACGCAGAGCACAGGAGCTGAGCCGAGCCCAGGTCCGTGTGAGCCGAGGTTTTAGCCCCAGGGCGGCAGGGCCAGCAGCCGGCTGGAGGAACCCCAGAACACCAGCAGCCATGGCGACTCCAGAATTAGCAACCTAGACATGCCTAGGACAAAGTAAGAGGTTAGTGTCCTATGGGCTTTGGGACCTGTATTTGGGGGAATGCGTCAGCTCCCTCCCCTGGGGGCTAGAAGCCACTGAGGAGACACGCCATTTTGTAGTCTTCAGAGGCAGCTCCAGCTCCTGGCTTGCAATTAATTGTAGGGAGATCCAGGAATCAGTCTTGGGGGATAATCGCTCTTGCTTTAACCTCCCTGGATCTGGATTGTGATCTAGGGTGGAAGTCGTGGGTGGGTTTACAGCTTGCCAGAAACAGAAGTTGCCCCCCACACGTTCGTGACGAAAATTCCTCTATCTGGCCTTAAAGCCATAGTGTGGCAACAAGCCCAAAAGTCAAGTAATCAAGTGGCAACATGCCAAGGCAAAGGAAACAGAAAAATGCAACCCTAGACTCCTATTTTGGGGGCATAGAGCGGGAAAAGGACTGTGAGGTCAGAAGTCCTGCTCCAAAAGCCCCAGGGGAAAACATGAGCGGGTTGCAGGCCATAGAGGACCTTAAGAAGGACTTTAAAAATCAAATAAGAAGTGGAGGAAAAATTGGAAAGAGAAATGAGAAGGATGCAGGAAAAGTATGAAATGAGGGTCAACAGCCTGACTGAGGAAAACAACACCTTAAAAAATAGACTAACTCAAATGGCAAAGGAGGCCCAAAAGGGCAATGAGGAGAAGAATGCCTTAAAAAGTCGAATTTGCCAGATGGAAAAAGAATCTCAAAAGTTCACTGAGGAGATTCATTCCTTCAGAGTTAGACTGGAGCAAATGGAAGCTAATGACTTTATGAGAAATCAAGATGCTGTTAAGCAGATCCAAACAAATGAAAGATTAGAAGGCAATGTGAAATATCTCATGGGAAAAACCACTGACCTGGAAAATAGATGCAGGAGAGACAATTTAAAAATTATTGGACTACCTGAAAGCCATGATCAAAGAAAGAACCTAGAAATCACCCTTCAAGAAATTCTCAAGGAAAATTGCCCTGATGTTTTAGATCCAGAGGGCAAAATAGAGGTTGAAAGAATCCACAGATCACCTCCTGAAAAAGATCCCAAAAAGAAAACTCCCAGGAATATTATAGCCAGGTTCCAGAATCCCCAGATCAAGGAGAAAATACTACAAGCAGCCAGGAAGAAACAATTTCAATATTGTGGAAACACAACCAGAATAGCCCAGGACCTGGCAGCTTCTACACTGAGGGATCGAAGGGCATGGAATATGATATTCCAGAGGGCAAAAGAACTGAGAATGAACCCAAGGGTCACCTACCCAGCAAAACTGAGTATTTTGTTTCAGGGAAAATATGGTCATTCAGTGGAATAGAGGACTTTCAAGCATTCTTGAGGAAAAAACCAGAATTGAATAGAAAATTTGACATCCAGACACAAGAAGCAAGAGATGCCTGAGAAGGTAATCAGGGAAAAGACATCAAAAGGAACTTATCAAAGTTGAACTATTTACATTCCTATATGGAAAAATAATAACTGTGAGTGATGATATCTTTCTCACTATGAAAATAATGGAATAAGGGTGTGTGGTCATATGAATACATATGTGAATGTGTGTGTATATGGATAGAGGGCATAGGTTGAATTTGTTGGGAAGGGAGAATACTCAAGGGATGAAATTATGAGGTGAGAGAGGAAAGTGGCAAGAGGAGATGGGGAAAGACAGGGTAGGGTAATCTATCTCATGTAGAAGAAGCAAGGGGAAGTGGTTGCAAGGGAGGGGGAGAATAGGAAGGGGAAAAAAAGGCAAATCCACATTCTCATTGAATTTGGTTCAGGGAGAGAATGACATACATACTAAATGGGATATCTCAACCTGCAGCAGAATAGGGGGAAGGGGGATGAGAGGAGGGATGATGGATGGGAGGGCATCCTTGGGGGGAGGGGAGGTTGGAAGTACCCACTATAGAAGAGGGACAGGATCATGTAGGGAATGGACCAGGTGGGGGGTGGGATGAGTGGGAGGGAATTATAAGCAGCCTTGTACAATATATCTACTATGATAATGTTTTGCATAGCTAGACATGTACAACATATACTGAATTACTTATCTCCCCAGAGGGAATGGGTGACAAGGAGGAAGGAAATGGATCTGAAATTCGAGGTCTTAACATTAAATGTTTCAAATATATATAAATACTATTATTAATACTCTTTTGCTTATAATTGGGAGATAAGATGTACAGGCATTGGGACACAAAGATTCACCTTCCTCTAATGGAAAAGTCGAAGGGGGTATGGGAGAAGGTATGGGAGAGAGCAGATTGGAGGAAGTGATATCTTGTGGAACTGCTATTCTGGGAGGTTGGGTAGGGGAATAACGGGGGGGAAATGATTGTAACTCAAAATCTGATGGAAATGAATGATGTAAAACAGAAGTTAATAAAGCATTTGTTTAAAAAAAAAGAATGCTTGAAAGTCCTCTATTCCACTGAATGACCATATTTTCCCCTGAAACAAAATACTCAGTTTTGCTGGGTAGGTGACTCTTCGGTTCAGTCCCAGCTCTTTTGCCCTCTGGAATATCATATTCCATGCCCTTCGATCCCTTGATCTGGGCATTCTGGAACCTGGCTATAATATTCCTGGGAGTTTTCTTTTTGGGATCATTTTCAGGAGGTGATCAGTGGATTCTTTCAAACTCTGTTTTGCCCTCTGGGTCTAAAACGTCAGGGCAATTTTCCTTGAGAATTTCTTGAAGGGTAATTTCTAGGTTCTTTCTTTGATCATGGCTTTCAATAATTTTTAGTCCAATAATTTTTAAATTGTCTCTCCTGGATCTATTTTCCAGGTCAGTGGTTTTTCCCATGAGATATTTCACATTGCCTTCTATTCTTTCATTTGTTTGGATCTGTTTAACAGCATCTTGATTTCTCATAAAATCACTAGCTTCCATTTGCTCCAGTCTAACTCTGAAGGAATGAATCTCCTCAGTGAACTTTTGAGATTCTTTTTCCATCTGGCAAATTCAACTTTTTAAGCCATTCTTCTCTTCATTGCCCTTTTGGGCATCCTTTGCCATTTGAGTTAGTCTATTTTTTAAGGTGTTGTTTTCTTCAGTCAGGCTGTTGACCCTCATTTCATACTTGTCCTGCATCCTTCTCATTTCTCTTCCCAATTTTTCCTCCACTTCTCTTATTTTATTTTTAAAGTCCTTCTTAAGGTCCTCTATGGCCTCTAACCCGCTCATATTTTCCTTTGGGGCTTTTGTATCAGGATTTCTGACCTCACAGTCCTCTGACTGTTCCATGCTTCGATCCTCTTTGCCCCCAAAATAGGAGTCTAATGTTTCATTTTTCTGTTTATTTTGTTTCCTTTGCCTTGGCATGATGCCACTTAATTACTTGACTTTGGGGTTTGTTGCCCCAGTAGAACTCTGCCACCAGACAGGGGAGCTTCGTCCCGAACGTGTGGGAGGGCAGCTTCCGTTTCTGGCAAGCTGGAAACCCACCCCACAACCTCCCGCCCAGATCACAATCCAGATCCAGGGAGGCTGAAGCAAGAGCGATTACCCCCTGAGACTTATCGCTGGGTCTCCCTACAGTTCACAGGCCAGGAGCTGGAGCCACCACTGAAAACTGCAAAATGGCGTGTCTCCTCAGCAGCTTCTAGCCCCCAGGGGAGGAAGCCGACACATTCCCCAAATACTGGTCCCAAAGTCCATAGGGCACTAACCTCTCACTTTGTCCTAGGCATGTCAGTGTTGACCATTCTGGAATCTCCACAGCTGCTGGTGTCCTGGGGTCCCTCCAGCCGGCTGTTGGCCCAGCCACCCTGGGGCTAAAACCGCAGGACCTGGGGTCAGTTCTCCGCATGCTGTGCTGCCGACTCCCAGAGCCCTGTGCTGGCCCTTCGTATAGGGCTGCTGGGCTGTCCTCAGTGGGAGGTTAGCTTCTCTGTGTTGTTCTTTGGGTGCTGGGGCTCCAGAAGTTGTTCAGAGTCCCCTTTTACATAGTTTGGAGGTAATCTGGGGGAAGAGAGCCTTGGAGGTACTGTGTCTACTCTGCCATCTTGGCTCTGCCCCTCAGTTCTCATCCTTCTTGACCTCTCAAGTCTTTGGCACTGTTGACCCCCTATTCTCCTTGATGTTCTATTCTAATTTAGGTTTTTGTTTTTGTTTTTGTTTCATTTTGTTTGTTTTTACAATACTTTCTCTTGGTTCTTGTCCTATCTAACTATTCTCTTAGTCTCTTTTTTCTGGATATTGGTCTTTGTCACTCCTTGTTGAAGTAGAGCATCCCCCAAGATTCTGTCTCAGGCCCCCTTCTCTTCTATTTGGATACTGTTTCACCTAGTGATCCTGTCAAGTACCATGGTTTCAATTGTCATCTCTGTGCTGATAGTTCTCAGATGTGCTTTTCTAGCCCCAAACTATATCCTAACTTCCATACTCCCTGAATCTCTGTCTCTTAGACTGAATGTCTCAAATTGAATGTCTTATAGGCATCTTAAACTCAGTATGTCCAAAACCAAACTCATTATCTTTTCTCCCATGTACCCTTCCAGACTTTGCTATCAAAGTAAACACTATTCTCCCAGTTACTCAGGCATACAACTTGTGTATTACCTTTTATTTTTCACTGCCTCTTACCTCCCATATCCAATTGGTTGCCAAGGTCTGTCTATTTTTACCTTCATAACATATCTCATATACAGCATCTGTTCTATGAGACTTCCATCACCTTGATGTACACCTGGACTATTGCGATAACCTACTGGTTGGTCTCCTTTTCTCAGATCTTTCCCTCCTCCAGTCCCTCCTCCACTCATATGTCAAATTAATCTTCCTAAAGCACAGATCTGACCATATCAATGTATATTCAGTTAATTCAAATGGCTCCCTATTACCTATTAGATCAAATATAAAAGCCTCTGTTTAGCATCCTAAGCCCTTCACAACCTGGTATCCTCATAAGTTTCTAGGCTTCTTATACTTTACACCCTCCACCACATATTTTGTGATCTGGCAACACTGGTCTCCTTGCTGTTACTTGCGCAAGAAACTCAGTTTGGGCACTTTCACTAGCTGCTCTCCATGTCCAGGGTACTCTCTCTGTCCCCTCATTTACAACCTTGTTCCCCTGACTTCCTTCAAGTCCTAGCTAAAATCCTATCTTCTAAAAGAAGACCTTCGTAATCTCAATGCATTCTCTTTACTAATTAACTCCAGTTTATCCTGTGTGTGTGTGTGTACACACACACACACACACACGCAGAATTGTTTCCATATTGTCTCCCCCATTAGATTGGATGCTACTTGAGAGCAAGAACTGTCTTTTCCCTTTCTTTGTATTTCTTGTGCTTATTAACACAGTAGCTAAAAGCACAGTACATAAAAGGCACTTAATATATGCTCATTGAAGATCTGACTGGGTCCAGCGTTGTCTGGATATAGTTGACTCTTACCAATCAGGACAGCATACTCCCTGGGCAGACGTCTGTTATGGAGTGTGGGACAGCAAAGGTAATATGATAGAGCAGCAAATGGCCTATAGGAAGAAAAAGGTAAAGGGATAACCCACCCCATTTCTGGACAGTTCTAGGTTTCAGAATGAGCATCATGGATAAAGTTGCATGCTTTCTTTCAGCACCTGCAGTCATAAGGTAGAGAAGTGATCCTGTTCACTTTCTCACTGCTGACCAAATAGCCATGATAAATATGAGTGTGTGGCAGAGAATAAGCAATAGTGTGGGCAGAAATGATGGCGATCATGGGAAGATTGATTTTAATTGCGTTTCTTTCACCTTGTATTTCTTTCCATACCCGAAACTGCAAATTAATAGTCACATCCAACTTCCTGTCATTGCATTACTCTGTTTGTGATATCACATCACATTGGCCGCAATGTGACTGGCTGCTGGGGATGCTTTTGCAATTCAATTAGAAAGGAACTTAAATTGTATTTCCAAATGAATTAAAGATCCATTTCACAAACACAGAAGTCCCCTCCATATATACATAAATACATACATACATACATACACACACACACACACACACACACACACACATATAGTTCCATCCTCCAAATTCACTCAATGTAGGTTTAATTTTCCACAGTACGCATATCACTAGCAAACACCAGCTAGTGCCTACCGAGAATAACACCTAGCAAATTCATGAATTGAAGACATTTGTGCTCTGGTTTAAATAAGATGTTCTGTTTTGATTTGGGCCATTAGCAAATTTCACACATCTCACTTTTGGCAGGAGGAGTCCAGGCTCAGCCAAAACTTTGTTATCAAGGCATAAAGTAAGTAATAACATTTCAGAGCTGGAAGGGCCCTTAGAGATCATCTCATTCATATGATCATTGGTTTAAAACTGGAAAGGACCGGGGTGGCTAGGTGGCGCAGTGAGTAGAGTGTTGGCCTTGGACTCAGAAGGACCTGAGTTCGGATCCGGCCTCAGACACTTAACGCACACACAAAACAAAAACCTAGCCATGTGACCTTGGGCAAGTTACTTGACCCCAATTGCCCTCCAAATAGGCAAAAAAAAAAATTTACTTGGCATTCCTTTTTAGGGGCGGCTAGGTGGCGCAGTGAGTAGAGCGTCAGCCCTGGAGTCAGAAGACAACAACCCCAACACAACACACACAAACAAAAACCACCAACCCAAACAACCCCAACCCCCAAAAAAAAAAAAAAAACTGGAAAGGACCCTAGAGGTCTTTGAATCCAATCCCTTCATTTAATAAGAAAGGAAGATGAGACCCAGAAAAGGGAAGGGACTGGGCCAAAGTCACAGAGGTAGTGAGTAGTAAAGCTGGAATTTGAGCTCAAGTATTCAGTCTCCAGTATTCCAGGGGTGAAAGGGTCATAGGATCCTAAGTCTGTCCTAGACCCTCTTCTCTCTGTCATTGGTTGTCTCCTAAAGGTTTAACTATCATCTCTGTGCAGGTGCATGGGATTTTCTAAACAGATGATTCATACATCTATGTATCCAACTTCAGTCTTTCTCTTCAGCTTCAGTCCCCTATCACCAGTTGCCTATTAGACTTTTTCTATCAGACGTACAGTAAAAATCTCAAAATTAATATGTCCGAAATTAAATTCACATATTTTTATCTAAACCCTCTCTTCTTCCAAATATCACTATTTCTATTACAGGCACCATTGTCCTTCCACTTTCCCAGATTTGTAATCTAAGCATTATTTTCAGCTCCTCACACTCCCTCAATGTCTAATCTATTGCCAAACCTTGATATTTTTGCCTCCATAGCTTTCACATGCTTTTGCTACACTCCTAAGCTACTACCTTAGTTCAGACTTCCATAGCCTTTTTCCTGGAATTATTGCAATGGTCTCCTTATTTATCTCCCCGCCTCAAGCCTTTTATTACCCTTTTAGTTCATCCTTGCTGCCAAAGGGATGTTCCTCAAATGCAAATATGACCTTAGTTAATCAACAGCAATGACTTCCCATGACCTCTAGGCAAAATCTAAGCATCCCTGTCTGACTTTTAAAGCTTTTCACAATGAAGCCCTGGCCTATCTTTTCAACTTACTTGGATGTTACTCCACTTCCCTCATTCTGTGACCTTGCCAAAGTGACCTTCTCTCTTTTCCTTACATGTAACATTCCACCTACCTTCTCAGTTACTTTGTCCTAGCCACATTCTTGCCTGTAAAGCCTTTCTTCCTCAGTCCTGCCTCATAGGCTTCCTCTCTTCTTCTTCACTGAAGCTCAAGCTTCACCTTATCAATGAAATCTTTCCAGATTCCACCAACTGCTTAGTACTCTTTCTCCCTAAACTGCTTTGTATTAAATTATTTTGTACTTATTTGTATTTATTCTTTTTTCCATTTACATATTCACAAACATTTTTTCTCCTGTATATATTTCTGTTTACTCTCTGTATACTATATGTACTTGTTTTATTTCTCATTAAAATGTAATCACATTCTGATGTAGGACTGAAGCTCAGGAGAAAGATTGCGGCTGGATACATAGATGTATGAGTCATATGGTTGGAAGAATATTGTGAATATTCACTTTGTCTCATTGATTATATTTATATCCTCAAGCACATAGCATGGTGACTGCTACAGTGTAGGCACATAATATGTTCTTATTAAATGATTGATTGATCATAGATTTAGAGCTGGATGAGAACTTAGAGATCTTCTAGTGCAACTCCATTTTAAAGATAAGGGAAATAAGGTCAAGAGAGAACAGGTGACTTTGTTAAGGTCACAAGGCAGGAAGTGGCAAAGCCAGAAGAATAGTGATTGGAAAAGATGGACTTTTGTTCCATGGAGAAGCTCGAGAATCTAGCCCTGTTCTTCTGTCCAATGCTGGAGCTAACTTAGGATTCAGGAGTATTTGTCTTTATCTCCCTCCTTTCCTTCTTTCCATCCTGTCTCCCAATCTGTTTCCCTTTCCTTCTCCTCCTCCTCTCTCTCCCTCCCTCTCTGTGTCATATAGCTAGTAAGCAGAAGAAGTAAGACTCAAATCCAGGTCTTCCGAGTACACAATGCTGCCTCCTAACATGCTAATTTCTGACCCCCATCCAGCTCAGAACTAGTATGGTGGCTCCCACCTCTGACATGATTCAAAGAAGTATCCGTCCAAGTATTTTTCCCCAGTGATTTTGGAAATGGTGCCTGATCAGGAACACAGGTGGCAATTCAACGAACATTTCTTTACTTATTTGGCACTTTCAGCATGCAAGAGCTTGTGTCAGTGCTACAAAGATGGGAAAATGGCATAGCTTCTCCCTGCGAATAAGAAGGGATCTAACATAAACAAGTATGGTACAAGGCAGTATACAATAAGGGGAAAGGAGAGATTCAGGCAGAATGAAGAATTTGAAGGGGGAGAAATGACTTTCACCTAGGTAAGAGAAGGAAAAAAATCAGGGAGAGCCTCATGGGAGGGGAGCCATGACAATGGCTATGCTAACTAGCATTTATATAGGGCTTTAAGGTTCCCAGTGAGGTAGATTCTACAGGTATTGTTGTTCCTGCTTTAGGGATGACGAAATCAAGGCCTAAAGAGGTTATGTAACTTGTGTGGTCACAGTTGTTAAACACCAGAGGGTAGATTCAGATGCAGGCTTTTCCTAATGTTAGGTCCTGTGTTATTTCCACTACTCACACTGATTCTTTTTGTTCTTTTTTTTTTCAAATGCTTTATTAACTTCTGATTTACATCATTCATTTCCACCAGATTTTGAGTTGCAAATTTTCTCCCCACTTTTCCCCTACCCACAGCCCAAAAGTAGGGGTCCCACAAAATACCCCCTCCTCCAATATGCTCTCTCCTCTATCTTTCCCCATACTCTCTTTGATTTTTCCATTAGGGCATGGTAGATCTCCATGTCCCAGTACCTGTATATCTTATTTCCCAATTACAGGTAAAATAGTATTAATAATAGTATACACACACACACACACACACACACACACACACACACACACACACACACACATTTGGTTTTAAAACTTCGAATTCCAGATTCATTCCCTTCTTCCCTTCCTCCCTTGTCACCCACCCTTACTGGGAAGATAAGATATTCAATATAGGTTATACATATGTACTTAATACAAAACATTACCATAGTAGATATATTGTAAAAGACTGACTATATTTCCCTCCCTCCTATCCTACCTCCCACTTGTTCTATTCTCTTCTTTGATCCTGTCCCTTTTCAAAAGTGGGTGCTTCTAACTTCCCTCCCCCCCAGCCTGCCTTCCCTTCCATCATCCTCCCTCTCATCCCCTTCCCTCCTACTCTTCTGTAGGGTGAGATACCCTATTTAGTGTGTATGTTATTCTCTCCCTGAGCCAAATTCAGTGAGAATAAAGTTGACCCATTCCTTTTTTGCCTTCCTGTTCTTCCCTCCATGTAACCATTTTCCCTTGCCTCCTCTATATGAGATAGTTTACCCCATTCTGTCTCTCCCCATCTCCTCTCATTATATTCCTCTTTCACCTCTTAATTTCACCTTTTAAGTATTATCCCTTCCTATTAGATTGGTCCTGTGTCCTCTATCTATGTAAACCTGTAAACATATATACACACACTCACATATGTATTCATATGTCCACATATCCTCCAATATAGACTATATATATTTCTATTCCCTTCAACTATTTTCATACTGAGAAAAGTTTCATCAGTTATAATTATCATTTTTCCATGTAGTAATGTAAATAGTTCCACTTTGATAAGTTTCTTATGATTTCTTTTCCCTGTTTACCTTCTCATGCTTCTTTTGCTTCTTGTATCTGAATGTCAGATTTTCTAGTCAACTCTGGTTTTTTCTTCAAGAATACTTGAAAGTCTTCTATTCCACTGGATGACCACATTTTCCCCTGAAACATGAAACTCACTTTTGCTGGGTAGGTGATTCTTGGTTTTAATCCCAGCTGCTTTGAGCTCTGGGAATATCATATTCTAGGCCCTTTGATCCCTCAGTATAGAAGCTGCCAGATACTATATTATCCTAATTGTGTTTCCACAATATTCAAATTATTTCTTCCTAGACGATTGTAATATTCTCTCCTTGATCTGGGAATTCTGGAACCTGGCTATAATATTCCTAGGAGTATTCTTTTTGGGATCTTTTTCAGGAGGTGATCAGTGGATTCTTTCAACCTCTATTTTGCCCTCTGGCTCTAAAACATCAGGGCAATTTTCCTTGAGAATTTCTTGAAGGATGATTTCTAGGTTCTTTCTTTGATCATGGCTTTCAGGTAGTCCAATAATTTTTAAATCCTTTCTCCTGGATCTATTTTCCAGGTCAGTGGTTTTTCCCATGAGATTTTTCACATTGCCTTCTATTCTTTCATTTGTTTGGATCTGCTTAACAGCATCTTGATTTCTATAAAGTCACTAGCTTCCTTTTGCTCCAGTCTAATTCTAAAGGAATGATTCTCCTCAGTGAGCTTTTGAGATTCTTCTTCCATCTGGCAAATTTGGCTTTTTAAAGCATTCTTCTCCTCATTGCCTTTTTGAGCCTCTTTTGCCATTTGAGTTAGTCTATTTTTTAAGGTGTTATTTTTCTCAGTCAGGCTGTTGACTCTCATTTCATAATTTTCTTGCATCCTTCTCATTTCTCTTCCCAATTTTTCTTCCACTTCTCTTATATGCTTCTTAAGGTCCTCTGTGGCCTGTAACCAGCTTGTATTTTCCTTTGAAGCTTTTGGTGCAGGAGTTCTGGCTTCACTGTCTTCTTCCTGTTCTATGCTTTGATCCTTTGTGTCCCTAAAATAGGAGTCTAATATTGGATTCTTCTGTTTGTTTTGCTTCCTTTGCCTGGTCTTGTTGCCACCCAATTACTTGACTTTTGGTTTTTTTGCCACAGTAGGACTCTGCCACTAGACAGGGGAGCTTCCGTCCCAAACCCTGGGTTTTTCTCAGCTGCCGGAGATATTATTTGGGTGCCCTCTCTGAAGCCTCCACATGGTCTGCCAAGCTGGTCACATACCCCAAGACCTCCACCCTAGACCACAGTCCATATCCAAGAAGGTTAAAGCAAGAGCGATTACCCCTCAGACTGGTCATTTGGTCCCCCTACAGTCTGCAGGCCAGGAGCTGAAGCTGCCCTGTGGTGGTGGCAGCATGGCTGCTGTGCCTCAGCAGCTTCTTGCCCCAGGGGCAAAGGCCAACCACACTTTTAACTACTGGATCCCAAAGTCCACAGTGCACTGACCTCTCACTTTGTCCATGGCGTCTATGTGTTGATAATTCTGGAAATCGCCACAGCTGATCTGAAGTCCCTCCAGCAGGTTGTTGGTCAGGCCTGCCCTGGGGCTAAAACCTCTGGCTGATGTAAGGCTGGGGTCAGCTCCCAGAGTGTTGTGCTGGCCATTCCCTGCCGGGCTGCCAGGCTGTCCTCAGAGGGAGGTTAGCTTTTCTGTGTCATTTTGTGAGTCCTATAGCTCCAAAGTTTGTTCAGAGTCACCTTTTACATGAATTGGAGAAGGTGGAAGCCAGAGCCCTGGGGAAGTCCTGTTTCTACTCCGTCATCTTGACTCCCCCCACCCCCACTGATTCTTGGTAACATGGTGGAACAAAAAGTCTTTTTGAAAAATGTGGATGGAATAGGATGTATAGCAGCAGAATGAGCTAGAAGGGGGATTATACCCACCAAGGAAAAGGTGATCTAGGATGCTGTTATGTTCACTGCCATTGGGAAATTTTACTGGGTCTTTTGCCAGCCAGATGTGTAGGTTGTCCTCTAGATATAGTCCCAGGGTGACCTTGAGGCAAATAATACCCAAGCATCCTTTCCTATTAAGCAAGGACAGGATCATCTGGCACTTGTATTCCCAGAAATCCTTTAGGGAGTCTCAGATAAAGTTTAATTAAAGATTGTTAAACAGGAGATACCTCCCTTCATTTACTCCTACCTATCCAGCTCCTACCTACCTACCTCCTGAAACCATCTCATCTTGTACTGCCTTTTCTAAAGAAGAAATACTCCTGGGGTGGCTAGGTGGGGCAGTGAGTAGAGCACTGGCCCTGGAGTCAGAAGGACCTGAGTTCAGATCTAGCCTCAGACACTTAACACAAACAAAAAAACCTAGCCATGTGACCTTGGGCAAGTTACTTAACCCCAATTGCCCTCCAGAAAGCAAGGAAAAAAAGAAGAAATACTCCTGCCACAATCTGAAGATGATCTTCTGCACTTGACCCCATAAGGAACTGACTCCTGTCCCTCCTCCTTCCACACATCTGGTTCAGAAAGCCCAAAATTGTATAACCAGTTTTTGCAAAGAAGGAGAGTCACAGTTTCCTTGCTTACCTAAACAAATGTGACGTGTTCAAGATATCTTTGATCCTGAGGGTGATCCTAGGAGGTTCATCCTTGGGAAGACAAAAAGTCAGAAGTAGAGTAGCAATATGGTGCTTTGACCTCTGTCCTTAAGAGCTCATCTTTGAATTCTTAAGGAGGCCCCACTCAGGTCTGTATTGGTGATGGGAGTGAAAGGGCAGGAAAGGTAGACAAGAATGGTGAGGTAGAGAGAAAGAATGTCCTCTCTTTAACAGGAAACAGAAAGAACCAACACTTTTCTTCTAGTTTCTAAAATAGTTGAAAAGAAAACCAGAAGAAAAAGAATTGTCAGGATTTTAAGCATGTCCAAAGGAAGGGCAGCCAGGATGGCCTGGAAGATTAGGGATGATGCGTGATGCTCTGTTAAAGGAACTAGAGGAGTTTAGATTAGAGAAGAGATCATTTACAGAGATACAATATCCATCTTCAAGTATTTGAAGTACCTTATTGTCATAAGTAAATGGGATCAGATTTATTCTGCTTGGACCCAGGGAACAGAATTAGGACCAATAGATGGAAGTGAAAGGGAAGCTAATTTCAACTCAGTATAGGGAACAATTTCCTCACACTTAAGAGCTTTCCAAAAGTAGGAGGAACCTCTCTAGGATGTGATGGATCATCCATTGCTGTTAGTATGCCAAAATGCCCAAAATGGTCACGTTGGGGAAGACTTATAGAAGGGATTCTTGCTCGGGTAGGTCTTGGGCTGGATGACCCCTGAGGTCCCTTGCAGCTAAAACTCTTTGATTCTGTGAAATTTATTCATTCATTCCAGAGGTATTTATCACCTCCAGCCTGCCTGACTTTGAGGTCAGCACTGTGAGAGAATGTAAAGAAGTGCCACAATTGTTCTTCCTTCAAAGAGCTTCAGTCAAGGCTAGTTGGACAAAACACATGAAGAAAATTAAATAAACAATATGAGAGGTCCTATGGTATCTAGTGGAAAATGACTTAACTTGGTGTCTCAGGAATTGAGTTTAAAACCTTGACTGTACATGTGAGCTTGGAAAGATCACTTGATTTCTTTGGGCCTCAAAGAATTAAAGAGATTGAACTAGATGACCTCTAAGTTTCCTTGCACTGCTGGATTGATGTTGAGAAGAAGATAGGATGTATCCAAAGGGCGGTGGACACGATAAACATTCTAAGTTCAGTTCATAGGAAGATCACTGTTATTTTAGATGGAATTCATTAGAAGCTTAATGCACAAAGTAAGATTTGTTCTGAGTAGAAGGTGGACTGGTAAAATTAGAAGAAGGAGAAGGCATTCCGGGATGCAGAAAAACATAAATAAGTGTGTTGGGAAAGGGAAGGTGAGAAACATGCATCCTATAGCTAAAGAGCACCCTAAAGAGGGTTCTTGTCGGGAAGTAACGTAGCCTAAAATGAGAAGTCAATTGGAACCAGCTTTGTGGGGGAGGGGTGCTAGATTGTCATGAGGTTCCATGAAAAGTTTAGGAATAGGAACAGTGACATGTTTTAGAAAGATTTAGGAATCTGGAAGCACTCTCTAAATGCATGAAGGGAAGAGAGGATGAAGACAGGGAAATAAGTTAGGAGATGATGCCAATAATCCACTCATGAGACTGGGGTGGGGGCTGTGGGAGTAAAGTACAAAGGATAGTCGTGAGAGGTAGCAGAGATACTGCCCACGCACTCATTTAGTGCAGCATGCTGCAAGGCAGGGGCTAAAATTCTGGTATCTCAGAGCAATCAGTGTATTTTGTAGTTCTTGGAAAAGTTTTTGAATTGTCAGCTATCATTCAATAAGATCCATGGGAAGAAAAAGAAACTTGAGCTTCCTGCCTTTCAAATATTTCAGTGGGGGAACCCAATTCAACAAACCCAATTACAGCTGCACACACATCACTTTCTCAGCAATTTCAAGCCTGTTTGATGCAGTTGGGAGGCAAATCTTCAGATTTCCTTATCTGGACCAAAGCCAGAGTTTGTCATCTAAACAAGAGAGTGCTGATGTTGGGGAGGGAGGTAGAGAGGGAAAAGAAGGAGAGGGAGCAAGGAAATGGACTGAAAATATGAACTCTGCCATTGCTCAATTTGCAAGCTATCTTTTGAATGAGACAGCAGTGATTTCAAAGCATTCTGGAGAGAAGAGCTTGGAACAAAGGAAAGGATGTTCAGAAAAAAGCAAGGTACAGCTATTGTTATGGAATGATTTATTCTATTTATTCAACTTTTGAAAGTCAGATTCTACGATCTGGGAAAGTATAGGGCTCCTTCCTTCTAGTTTTTCTCATGTACAGAAGATATCTCTGCCCCACTCAGCCAGCTCTTTTAATGGAATGTGCCTCTTCCTGTGTTTTAAATCATCTCAGGTGCAGAGAAGGCAGGGCTAGAGAGCTTACCTTGAAACTAGAAAGAAATGAGTTCAAGTGCTACCTCTCTACACATATTGGCAAATCATTTAACTGCTCCATGTTCTCTGTCAACCTTCACTAGTAGAGGGATTTTTTTTTTTCATCCAGCAGCTCCCTATATCAGTGAAATCACAGGACCAGTCCTTCCTTATCTAGGCACAGACTTCTTCCCTTACCTTTAACTTTTTAAAATTAGTGCCCACACACGCTCAGGGATCCTGCCAGCCCTGATCATCTTCAGAACCACAGAGAACCCAGTTGTTACTTGCAGCTCAGCTTCCCAGAACCAGCAACTTCCTCAGATCCTCTTCCAGACCCCCACATTCCCCCACTGATTCCTAGGATTCAGTGTGACCTGCTTCTTGTTTCAGCTGCCTTCTGTCTTGCATCTACCTCTGCCTTCTCCCTTCCCTAGAAACAGCCTGGTCAGTTAGGTTCAGCCTTAGTTCCTTGTTCCCTGCCTGAACTCAATCTTTAGTTCCCTCCCAGAAAGTACTGTCTTCCCAAGCCAATCCCCCTAAACTCCCAACCCCAGCTTCCTCGGATAGGAGTTATCTCCCCCACCCCTTTGTGAATTTGCTTTTTTTTTTTTTTTTTTAAGATCTTTATGCAGCTCTCTGCTGCCCCCGGCTGGACTATTGCCCTTCCACCACTAAGCTCACCTGGGCTCTGGGCTTGCTTTTTGGACTGTGAGGGATAGAACATATATTCTTTCATTTTGAAAGCTTTTTTAAAAGGAAAAAGAAAGGTGTTTATATAAAGGAGGCTCTTCGGGAGTAGGAAAGATGGTCTATTTACAGAAATGAGCTCGAGTGATCTCCTCTCTAAGAGATCCGTCACTGGAGAATGCAAGGAGCTCAGTTCAAGACTAATGGCTCTCAAGCCCCTCCATTTTCCTCTCTAGTTGATTTGAGCACTTCAGAGGATCAGGGAGGTTTCTGCCTCCCAGCTGTTTGCTTTCTCTGAGCATTCTTACCAGTTTTCCCTAAAAGCAAGAGAACTGTGACTTATGGCCTGACTGCATCTCCACCTCTGTTCACATCCTCTCCCACAGAGTCTGCATGGAGCTCCTTGGACAAGCCAGAAGTAGCTTATCAGAGTTCAAGAGGGAAAGCAACCTTCTACCTCAGGTTCAACATCCAAATGCTTAGAAAAACCTGGGTGGCAAAGCAATCCATGCCCTTCCAACCTTTCCATTAACTCCCTATCATGTACTGTATGAGCCATCAACACAAGCTTTCTTGCTGTTTCTAACCCATGTCTTTCAGCTCCATGCCTTTTCATTGGATTTGTCACATATCTGAAATACTTTCTCTCTTCACCTTTGCTCCTGGCTTCTTCCTGACTCTCCTAATGTCCCACTGTCTATGAGAGACCTTTCTAGGGATCCCCTACCCCAATGTGTTTCCCTAAAATTACACACTATTTACAGTGTATATATTTTCTATGTACAGAATATAAGCTCTTTACTCAGATTCACACAATGATCAGCCCTGGTTACAGAGAATTCCTGATAAAACATGCTATCTGCCTTGTGAAAGAGAGATAATGAACTCTGAATGAAGATTGAGATGCCTTTTTTTAAACATCGTTAATGTGAGAATTTGTTTTGTTTGACTATGCATATGTAAAGTTTTTGGTTGGTATGTATTTTACTTCCTCAATGGTAGGTGAAGAGAATACATACCTGAAAATAAAATAAAATTGAATTTTAAAAAAGGGGGGGAAGATCTTTAAGATTAGGGGAATGTTTTTGCCTTTCCTTTTTTGCACTGGCATGCAGTTAGTGCCTGGTAGTATCTGTTGATTGATTGCTGGAGTATCTGAATGTCTGTCATGCTGTGGACAGAAGAGCACTGAGCTAAGAGTAAAGACCTTACTATTAAGCAAACCCAACTAGAGAATGACCAGAATGGTCCATGTTGTAGTGAGAAAGGCAGAGGACTTAAAAGTCAGGAGACTTGGGTTGAAATTCTGCTTCAGGTATTTGCTAGCTGTGTCACCCTATGCAAGTCATTTAACCTTTCTGTGACTCATTAGAGTCACAGAATGAGGAGGTAAGACCTCTAAGTTCTTTTTTAAACTATAAATCTTTGATCCTATGAAACCCTATTCTAGGAGATTTGATTAATGAAGTTGAAGATGTTTTGCCTAAAAAGGGGACACATGTATGGTTATATCTTCAGATATTTGAAGAGTATCATGGGGGATATGGATCACATTTTTCTTTGTGGTTCCAGAGAGTAGAATGAAAATCAGCGGATGAAGATCACTAGGAAGAATAACTGCCCAACAATTACCATGATCCAAATGTAGTGAGCTGCCTTGAGAAACAATGACTCCCCTATCCCTGGAAGGCTTGAAGTAAAGGCTGAATGATCCATTTGTTAGGAATGTAGTGGAGCAGATTCATGCTTGAGGGAGATAATTCAACTAGATGACCACTGAGGTCCCTTCTGATTGTGAGATTCTATGATTCTAAAAAGATAGAACAAATAATGAACTCAAGGTCATATCAAGCAAGATGTATGCCATCCTAAATAGTTCATCTAATTATATTTTTGATGATTTTCATTTAGAAAATAGTAAAAATTTCCAGAAAATTGTTTCTATATTTTCAAAACTATATTATTATTCTATAAGCCCATTCACCTGGGATGTTTTCAATCTGTCTTTTTTATTAACAATGCCAGTAATCTACTGAACATAGCCTTACAAATTAGATGTTTATAGATAATTTTTTTGTTTTTCCATCACTCAAATTTCTCCTTGTATCCCTCTCATACTCCCCTCCTAGTGAACCATAATTCAGCAAAACTAATCTACATGTTGTAAAAAAAAATCTGACTTTGTATTCAATGTTCCATAACAATGGGATCCCCCCTACTCATTCTGCAAAAGTATCAGGAGAGGTATCTTTTCATGTCTTTTATTTAGGGCCAAACCCATCCTTTATGATTTTGCCACATCCATTTTCGTTTTTTGTTGTTTTTTTTTCATGGTTGTTTGAACATAGCTTGTTAAGTTGTTTTGGTGCTTGCTGAGCTTTTGACTCAGGCCAGGGGCAGAAATGACTGCCAGAAAGTTTGGATAAATTTGATATTTAGTCCATAATGATGCAGCTCATTATTAACCAACCAAATTTATCAAAATCAATTTTTAAAGCAATGCTTCAAAATATCTGTGATTTCATTGCTTTGGCTACTTCCAGCACTTTTGCAGATGGCCACCCCTCCAGGACTTAGTAAACACTTTAATGAGTTGCTATAGCCAAAAATCTCATCACCTGGTGGCCAACCTTCTGGTCATGAACTTCTTTCTGTGAGTACAGCTAGGCTGATCCTCTAATGAGAGATACACAGTCTATTAGTCAGTGACCTAGTATTCAAAGTCTTTCCCACATGGAAATTGACCCTTCAGTATAGCCTTTGAAAACCTGTAGTCACCTCTACACTATGATGAGACCAAAGAGTATACATTTGTGGGACTTTAGTGAACCCATTTTATGAAAACTCCTTTTGTAAATCATATTGGGGGAAATAATTATCTGATTCACAGGAATTCACCAAGAGATTCCCTTTCCAAGGGAAACTCCCCTAGATCATTTTAAAAGATGATTGATGTAATCATGCCTGAAATTGAACCACAAGAAATGTATTCCTATGGGTGTTGAAGGCTTTTTTGTCAGTGAGATTAAAGAAATGCTACTAAAATATAAATACCCCCAAAGGGGGTATTACCTTACAGGCTCCAAAGCCTTTAGCTCACACTCTAGCTGCAATGAGGTTGATCTGTGGGAATGGGTCTAAAGAATGTAACTGGTGTAGCACCTTCAACCACTGATGTTCAAGGACCATAATCCAGCTCTCCTCCCTCTGCTGTCACTCTTAAAACTATACAAATACATTTATAATATCATTGATTCAGGAATTCTCCCCTGTGATGCTGGTTGTAGTGCATACATGCCTTCCCATCCTGTGTATTTCTTATTTGTGTGTCCCCTCCCCCAAGCTCCTCTTGTATAAGAGTGACCTCTCTTTATTTCTTCTTATGTCTTGAGGATGCTAGTAGAACACTTGGCCAGTTTGCCTGCCATCCCTTGCCCTAAGCATGTAACTAATCCATCTTCTTTTCTTATCACATAGGTCCTTCATGAGGTCATCTTTTATTCTTGTTATTCCTCAGAGTTCCTCATTGGTTCAGTGTCATATCCTATTCATACCCACCATGCTCTACTCTACTGCCTTTTGCGTGATATTCCTATTTGATTCTTTGGGAATTGTTTTCCATTTCTCATTGCCTTATAGCCAGACTAGTAAAATGGTACTAATAAAGAAATTGTTGTTCTCCATTTCTCATTGCCTCATAGCAAGACTGGTACAATGATGCTAATAAAGAAAGATGGGCTTTGTTTTCACTGCTGCTCCTGTTAAAGCAAAAACCCTCTAGGAAAAGGACTTTGAAGTTCAATGGTAGGAGAAGTGGAGGCTGGCTTCCCAGGTGTGTTTTTGTGCTTCCCAGATGTCTAGATGGGAGCTGCATCTGGAAAAGGTGAAGACACTAGGAAGGAGAATTTTAAAGAAAGAAGATTTGGGGTGGAGGAAGGAAATACAGCGATTTGCCCAAGAGTCTGCCATGTTTCCTAGTGGTGGATTTTCCTCGTTGTCATGGGCTCATCCATTTAGAGATGAAAAGTGCCTTAGAAGTCCAGTGAATCCATCTTCCTCATTTTAGAGATGAGGAACGTGAGGCATGGATATGTGTAGTGACTTGCCCAGCTAGTACGTGAAGTAAGATTTGAACCCATCTTCCTGACTCCAGATTTGGTGCTCCATCTATCCATTATGCAATGACTTCTCTGACAGCATAACTGGTTGTGTATGTGTCTGCATATTATAGGTCATATTCATAGCTCCACAGGGTACCCAACGCTGAAAGAGACCTTGGAGATCTGATTCAACCTCTTTTCCTTCTTATACATGGAAGGAAACCAAGTCTACAAGATAGAAACTGATTTTTCCGAGGTCACATAAATGCAAGATGTGGGTCACCCCTCCCTTAACTCCTCACTGTGGCTGCCAGCCCACCTCCCTTTCCTAGCAAGTGCTTCCTAAATGTTGTCTTATACACCACCTCTTTCATGCTTCTATACAAAGCACATATCCACTTAATAATAAAGTTATTAGATTAATGGATGAATAAATGAATGAAAGAATGCATTTGTGGATCTGAAATGTCCAATCACCTTGTTTGCCTTTATTTAAATGACTAAGCATGAACGCTAATATAATGGAAACAGCTGGACTTGGTTCCAGGAGTCCTGAGTTCAAATTCTTGCATTGACATTTCAGCCAACTCTCTACACCTCAGTATTTCAACCCTCTACATCTGAATTTCTTCATATGTAAAGTGGTAACAATAATTTATTATTATTTTAATTAAATGAAAGATTTCGAATAAAATAGAAATTCTTAAAGTGGTCCTTAAAGCAATACTTCACTCTCCCAACATGTCCCAGGGCTAGTGTTTCTCTGAATTTGTTATTATGCTGAGACACTTACCAGTTGTTTGCCAGAATTCTTATTTCACTGTTTCTCTGGAGCAGCAATATGGCATAATAGAAAAGGCCCTGAATTTGAAGTCAATGTATCTGAGGTGTAGGACTCCAACTCTGGTCATTACTGTGTAATTAGGGGAGATAAATGGGGGACAGAGGGGAGGCTGGAGGAGGAAGAGACACTTTTAATCCCTGGGATTCAGTCTTATTACCCATAAAATGGGAGTGAAAATTCCCATCGTTACCTTACAGTCAATGGCAAAACAATAACTAGAACCCCATTTCCTGGCTCCTAGTATAACCTTTAATTGTAGTAACAATAATACTAATAAAAAAGCAAGAAATTTCTAATATTTATGCAGTACTTTAAGATTTATAAATTGTTTTATTTATAGAAACTCTGTGCAAATATCATTACCCCCATTTTACAGATTAAAAAAACTGAGACTTAGGGAGATTGGGTCTTTCCAATGGTCATATAGCTAGCCTGTGTCATAGGAACATAGAGTCAGAGTCATAAAAGACTTTAGCAGGCAGTAAGTTCAGTTCCAAAAAGGAAACCAAAGCCCAGAGGACTTAAATGACTACTCAGAATTACAAAGCAAGTATGTGTCAGAGGGAGGATTTGAACTCAGGTCTCCTGACCCCAAGTCTGTGTTCATATCACCTATCAACTATGTATATCATTGTACATTTCCTCTCAAACAGATTCCTTTTTGCCTTTTATCAATAGCTCTGCTTCTTTTGTATATTTCTACAGATCCTGTGCATGGTCCCCAGAATGTGGAGATTGTGGACATCCGCTCCAGACAGCTGACCCTCCAGTGGGAACCCTTTGGGTATGCAGTGACCCGTTGTCACAGCTACAATCTCACTGTCCAGTACCAATATGTATTCAACCAGCAGCAGTATGAAGCTGAGGAAGTCATCCAGACATCATCCCACTATACCCTGAGGGGCCTCCGCCCCTTCATGACCATCCAGCTGAGGCTTGTGCTCTCCAACCCAGAAGGGAAGATGGAAAGTGAGGAGCTTGTGGTGCAGACAGAGGAGGACGGTATGTGTCCTTTCTCAGGGTTGGGAAGAATACTCCCTGCTTGCTGGGTGTTCAATCAACAGTGACAGCTGAAAAAGAAATAGCTTTGCTGATAGAATTTGTCTGGCAGCCATAATAAAGCAATTTAGAAGACTATACTTCCAGTGTCTATGGGCTGAAGAGGTCACCTTCTGTTTGTTCTCAGCTGAAACCCAAGAATTTCCAATTGTCCTACAAAGACCAGACCAGAGGAAAATGTCCATGGAAAGGTGTCTCTCTAAAAATACATTTTCTCCTATACATATGCCATATTTAGAAAAGAGATTTTTTTTCTCTTTCCCTAATCAGTTAATCTTTCCTGCTAATTGGAATGTTTTAAAAGCCTCTAAGGTATCCAGTGAGCATCATCTCCCTTTAGAAGGACTCTAGGGCAGAGTAAACCATCTTCACCCTTTTTATGAGTTCAGAGGGAGTCAGATACTTGGGTTCCAGACATAGTGATGTTCATCTACTACTAACAGACTTAGGGCAAGTCACTTTACTTTCCTAGGATTCAATTTCCTGTGGTTTAGGGTTCAAATCCTGCCTTTGCTATTTACCACTCATGTGACCTTGGACAAATCACCTAATCTCTCTGGACCTCAATTTCCTTATCTGGAAAATGACTGGGTTGGACTAAATGGCCTCCAAGATACCTTTCTGCTCTAAATCTATGATGCTATGAATGTGAGCTTCCTGAGCTTTTTCTTTTTATCTCTAGCCTCTAGTATTATGCCTTGTACACAGTAGAAATGTAATAATTTTGAAAGATAAAATGAATGAGTGAACAAAAGCATTTATTAAACACTGAATAGTTACCCAGCATTAGGGGGGTAGTGACCAGGGAAAAGTGATTATAGAAGACACAGGGAGTTACAGGGTGATTGAAGGATGGGACCTTTCCGGAAGCACAGGAATAATTATTGTGTAGTTCCCAGAACAGGAGGTTGAAATTGGTGGTGGTAATGGAGTGGAGACAGGAAGATGGTGTAATCTGGAGGCTGAAGCTGGCTAAGTGTAGTAAACTCCCACCATATGGTGATCTCTATGGTCCTACCTTAAATCCTCTGATGCTACAACTTCTCCTGGCCCTTTCCAGCTCCAACCTTCTATGTTATACTTCTAAATAGTCTATGTTCTGACTTCCCTATGAAACTCTTACATTGAATGATTCAACAACATTGGCCAATGCTAAGAGTCTGATCTAAAAGCAAACAAAAAAAGTTACTTTATCTAAATCTGTCTCCCCTCCCAGAATTTCTTCAAGGTCCTGCTCACTTTTAGAAATTAGCCTGGAAGGGGTGGAGGGAAAGAATAGATGAACAGACATTAATTCACTGTGCTTTATTTTTCTACGTGGACTGAAGAATATTTCCAATAGTGACAATAATAACTATTTCTTTAAGTCACCCTCTGAGGCCTCATCCTAGCATGGAGGTGGCCTAGGTTTTCCAAAACTTTGACATTGTAGGGGCACAAGGTCTTGCAGAGTTTTCCAAGCCGGAAAAGTCTAGTGACCAATGAGTGTCTGATGTCGAGGGATGAAGCTTAGATGAAGGACAGAGAAAGTCATCACCAGAAAGTTGACCACCAAGTGATCATTTGAGGAGAAGTTAGAGAGTGGGGGAGATGGCAGACTGTGATCTGCTTTGGTTGAAGAAACATCTAGATCAAGGACTCTGAATTTTCTGTGTGTGCATTAACAACCCCTTTGGAAGTAAAGGAAGCCTACACACTGTTGTTCAACATAATGTTTGTTTGTTTTTAATGCATAAAACACATAGGATTTCCTATTAAAATGAAGCCGATCATATTAAAATACAGTCATCAAAACATATTACAAAAAAAAATCCATGGATCTCTAATTAATATCCCTTAATCTAGTCATATGAAATCAAAGCTCTTTAGAAATATTGAAACTGCAGTAATTCTAGTGCCTAGCACAATGCCTGGAACATAATGCTTAATATGTTGATTGATTGATCTATTCACAAAAGCCACTTTCTCTGGTTTTAGAACCTGCATCTTTACATGGGATATATAATCAATGAGCATCTATTAAGTATGAATACAGGTTTTGGTGTCAGTAAACTTGGGTTCAAATACCACCTTTGTCACTTCTAATGTGACCTCGAACAAATCACATAGCCTGCTTGAGCCTTAATGACTATATCTGAATAAAGGACAGGGTTTGGACTAACTAACCCCTGCCCAAGGGCTGTTTCAGCTATAGATCTCCATGATACTATGAATAGCCTACTATGTGACAAGCACTGGGCTATGAGCTGGAAATACAAATAAAAAGTAAAGCCCTTCCTTACCTAGTGCCAATATAGAAGCTTACATTGCTTGCCCTTGTGCCCTGAGGGCTTCAAGAAGAGGCTACTAAACTTCTATCCTCACCAAACCCAGAGCCTTGTGGTGCCACAAGAGTCAGCTCTATGCTTTCGCTTAAAGAAACTACGTTTTCCAAGTAGGACATAGCCCAAGGATTTAAACCGGGAAACCAAATTCAGTTTTCAGCTCTGATATTTTAATATGACTACCTCAGGGAAGTAATTTCTCACCTCTGTTCCTCAGTTTCTTTATCTGTAAAATAAAGCGATAGAATTGGATGGTCTCCAAGGGCTGACATGCTATGATTGTGTGGGTTGCTATACCACCCAAAAGGGCTTTTTCATTTGACACTCTTTTTTAATGAGAGGATTGGATCAGTACAGCCATGGGAAGGAACCTGGCAGCCTGGGTACCCCCAACCACATAGTGCATTCACTTGTCATTTCATTTATTTTTTGGGACAAGTGTTGACTCATCCATATAGCACATCTGGGAAGAATCAGATGGTACTGAGAACAGTAAATTCAGACTGAATGTCAGGAAAATAGACCTCATCAATGGTTACTTTGGGAATGGAATAACCTCATAAAGAAAGAGGAAAGTCATTGCAGTGTTTGAAACTAGGCTCAATAGCCCTTCTCAGGAAAGACAGACATAGGTCTAATCCCTTCTCCAAAGACAAAATAATCTTACGGTTTCTACTGAGCTCCTGGTAACTCCTATTACCATCTCATTCAGCTGAATAAAATGGCCTTCTCTAGAGATACAGCAATAAATTCTACCAATTCTAATGGTAAAGCTGACCAATAGTATGAGTAGGCTGCTCAACTATATATTCATTTCAACCAATCAAACAGTTCTTTAATGCTTACTATGTGAAAGGAGATAGAAATTGCAGCATTGTGGGTAGAGAGCTAGTCTAAGAGTCAGGAAGACCCAGGCCCTGCCTCTGACATGCACTGACTATGGGAATCTGTGCAAGTGACTTAACTTCTTACTGCTCCCAAGAAACTGTCCAGGACTATAAGTTGCAGAGAAGGGGCTACTTTGCATTGGTAGAGAAAGTTTTGTTACTGGGAGATCCCTACACTGATGAAATCAAATCTGGGCCAAAAAAAATGCATTAAGGCAGGATTCTATATTATAGGGATATAACATGGTCATCACCCTTGACAAGTTGGCATTCTACTGGGGAAGGTCCTTTCTACTGAGAGACAATTGTGATACTTCAAAATACTGCAATTTTCATGAGCGTTCCCCGCTGCCGGTTTCATATAGACCAATACAATTCCCCAAATATATGATTTTCTTGTTTACCTGATGACCTGGTATCTACAGCAGAAGCTCCCATGCTTTGCTTGGTAGGTATTACTTTTGATTTTTCTGAAGTTTTATAATCACTGCCAGGATCATGGATTGAGAGGAGAGAGAATGAAGAAGGGACGGGGCAGAGAGGAGAAGCATGATATTTTTCTGAGTGGGAGCCCCAGCAAGGTGAAGGAGGCCTTCCAATTTGATGCAGAGCAATGGGCACAAAAGTATAAATATTGTTATATTGAAACTTTTGATTCCTACCTGTTTGATACTGATCAAGTCAAACACCGCTGTGTGCCTAGGTTGGCTCATCTGGAAAATGAGGAGACTGAATTAAGTGGACTCTACAATTCCTTCCCTTTTAGAATGTAAGCTTCTTGGCTGTAGGGATGGTTGTCTTTATATTTGCTTCCCCAGTCTGAGTATGGTGCTTGCCCTAGAGTATGAGCTTACTAAATGTTTATTGATCTATTAATTGATTAAAAGAGAGACCAACTCTCATACCATCATTGTTCTCAGTATCTCAGTTCTTAAACTATGTTTAGAAGGAAGACTCAAGTCAGTTCAATAAGCATTTACTATATACCTACTATGGGCAAAGATCTGGACCTTGTATCTCCCTGAAATCCCATTCTAGTAGGCTCCACTGCCCATGAACACCTCAAACTTACCATGTTCAACACAGAATTCACAATCTTCCCCTCTAAACCTACCCCTTATCCCAACTTTCCTATTACACATGTTGGTAGCACTTCCATCTTCCTAGTTACTTAAACCTGGAATCTTTAAACTGTTTTTGATTCTTCCCCCTCTCTCACTCCATATATGCTTTCTGTGTCCAAGTGCTATTGATCCCTACCTCTACATATCTTTCTCAGTGGCCAGATTGTACAGTGGTTAGAACATTGGACTTGAAATCAGAAAAATTTATCTTTATAAGTTAAAATCCACCCTCAGACACTTACTAGCTGTGTAATGCTAGGCAAGTCACTTTACCCTATTTCCTCATCTTTAAAATGAGCTGGAAAAAGAAATGACAAACTACTTCAGTATCTTTGCCAAGAAAATCTCAAATGGGGCCATGAGGAGTTGGACACGATTGAAATAAAACAATAAAAAACACCTCAACATCAGCATCTCTCATCCATTCCTCCTTTCCCTTTCACTCCAATGGCTACAACTCTAATTTAGGTCCTCACCACCTTTTAACTGGACTGGTACAACAAACACATTTTTAAAAATGCTTTAAAAATCCACTTTCCAATCCATTTTCCATACACCTTCCAAAATAACTCTCCCAGTGTGCAGATCTGCCCCTTGTCATTCCCTTGTATAGAAGCTTATTTGGTTGCCTGTTGTCTATAGGAGTAAGTGCTAGCTCCTTAAGTACCCATTTGCATGTTGTTCCTCATGGTGGAATGTAAGTTCCTTGAAGACAGGGACAGCTTTAGCCTTTCTTTGTATCCCCACCATTTATTACAGTGTTCCGCTTATCATAAATGCTCAATAAATGCTTATTGATTCATTGATAGATTGTTAAGGTCTACCCACAACCTAATACTACCTACTTCTCTTGCCTTCGTTTCATTCAACTTGCCTTCATGTATTTAATCTTGTTTTGGTGTAATTTATTCTCTGTTCTTCCAGTCCAACTTGCTGCCTTCTGACTGACTTTGGCCAGAATGGTGCCTATGCCTGGAATGCACTCTCTCCCAGTCTCTGTTTCTCTTCCTTCCAGCATCAGCTTACCTTTATTTTAATGAAGGCTTCTCCACTCCTCACAGCTGAAAGTGATCTTTCCTTCCCCATGTTTCCCTAAACAACTTTATCTAGGTCTTTCCTTTGACTCCATCTCTATGCTTTATACGAAATTACCTGTGCACACACCATGTGCCTCGATTAGGTCATAGCCTTTTTAAAAACAGGCAGGAACTATATAATGTTTTATCTTATCCTCAGGACCTAGCCAAGAGCCTTATGCAATAGTATGCATTTAATAAATGATATTGAATTGATTGGAGTTCTTATTAGTGCAAGATAATAGTACTTCCTGGGTTTATTAGACATGGGAGAGATTCCAAAGAGGACAATTACAACAATGTCTCTTTATATAAGAGGAACTCAGCAGGAGAATATGACCTATTAAACTGAGCTACCATTCTTATGGTCCCTAGAAATAAATACTCTGCAGGGAGATAAAGAATGACCTGTCTCACTGAACCGATGGGACTTCTTTCCCATGTAGTTTACAGAATTAGGAATTGTACGTATGGTGATAACAATGCCTATATTCATCCAGAAGGCTGCTCTGTGCCTGGATAAACAATCCACATTACCTCATCTGGTAAACCTCTATCATCACCAGAGCCAGAGAATGCATTTTTTCCCTATGTCACTCCAAGAAACACTTCACTTTTTCAGAGGTCAACTGTCCAGAAGTCTCAGCCATATGGATTACAGGAGAGAGCCAGAAAAGGAGGGGGGGAAATAGACCTCTGGGCACCCATAGTTGATATTAGAAAATCATGCATGAAATCTCTTGCCCATTGTTCAGAAGAGAGGCCCTCAGTCAGAGCCTACTTAACTCTACTTTGTAAACAGTTCTAACAATTCTATTTATCTAGTTTCCCAGTTCATGGGACATTAAAAGTAGTGAATTATAATAAGCAGGCACATTGACAGCAGTGACACATGACAAGTAACACCCTGACAGGGATGAAAGAGACACAGAAACTAAAAAGGAAACCTAGTGAACTCAGCCAATCTAGTGCAATTTAGTATGAAGTTGAACAGTTCCTGAGGCAGCTAGGTTGGGCTATGGGTATAACACCAGGCTCAGAGTCAGGAAGACCTGAGTTTAGATCTGGACTTGGACACTTACTAACTGTGTTACCCTGGGGAAGTCATTTAACCTTGTTTGCCTCAGTTTCCTCATCTGTCAAATTTCTTTCCTGGAGAAGGAAATGGCAAACTACTCCAGTACCTCTGCCAAAAGAACCCCAAAATTGGACACAATGAGTTGGACATGACTGAAGGAGATGAAAGCACAAACTGTCCCCACACCTCTCAATGGTCATAGAACCATTGAATCTTCAGGTCACATGGACAGTGAATGGTAGGGCTGAAATTTGACGTCCAATCATCTTCAAATCCAGAATTCCTCCTACTTTATCAGGCTACCTCAGGACCCAGTAACACATGCTTTTATAAGGCTCTTAGATAATAGTTTTGGAGATGGAAGGAACCTTTGAGATCATCTTAGTCCAGAAGGGTGAAACATACTGCTCTGAATACTCCAGAGTGCTGATGAATCATGTTAAAACATAATTGGGAAATATTTAATTAAATTTTTAAAAATACAATATAGATTGAGATAATATGTTGTTTTTTTTCTAAGTCAATATGAAACCTGCAGGGATCTTTATTTTATCTTTTATTTATGGACCCTGTTTCTATTTGAATTTGATACCACTGTTCTAGTTCAACCCCCTTATTTCTCAGATAAGGAAACAGAAGCCCAGTGAGATGGGCCTCATAAAAATGATTTGTCGGGGTGGCTAGGTGGTGCAGTGAGTAAGAGCACCGGCTTCAGGGTTGGGATGACCTGAGATCGAATCCGGCCTCAGAAAATGAGCACCCACACATAAATAATGACTAGCCGTGTAACCTTAACCCCAATTGCTGTAAAAAAAAAAAAGATTTATTTAGGGTCACAGGTATTAAGCCAGGGTTAAAAGCCTCTATCTTCTGATGCTGAAAAAAATCCAGAAAAAAATTAAAATGTTGACCAATGTCTTTGGTATAAAAACAGCATAGTTTAGTGGAAAGAACTCTGGCTCTAGGTTCAGATTCCACCTTGAGTGCTTATTAACTCTGGGATCTGGGGCAAGCAATTTAATCTTTCTGGACCTCAGTTTCCTCAGCTTTGAAATGGGGCTAGGGACTGGAACAGACAACCTCCAAGCACCAATCTAGCTCTAAATTTATCACTCTATGGTAAGAGAGAAATATAGGATCATTTTAGGAAAAAAATCTTTTAAAAAATAAGCAGATTGTTTTGATACTCAAAGACTAGTGAGCTTCAGTCATCTGAAAAATGACAGCAGATGAAATCATTCCTTCCCCACAATGCCAAATTAATGAAGTGGTGTGTTTACTGCCTGGGTCTTAACTTGGGAGACTTGAATTCAACCATGGCTACCAACCACCACAATTTAGAACTTATTTTTCTCAAGCCTATGCTGACCTGTTCTTAACAACAAAAAGGTGAGCAGCCTAGGATATACAGTGCCTGCTCCAATGACTGTCACATTATAAACAGGATAAAAAGGCAGGAGCCTGCCCTTTGTAACACTTTGCCCTCCTCCATATTGAAATAGAACTTTCCTTGAAATTATCTCATAGCTTTAAAGCTTAACTAAACATCTGGTTTAATTGTAGGGAATTTGCAAGAAACCACAGACAGGAAGCATAGTTAAAATTAGCAATTTCAGGGCACTTTTTTTTTAAAGGAAAAAGAATAAAATTATAAAGCAATTAACCTTTGTTGTAGAACTCTGTCAGAGAAATGGAAAGGCCCATACTGTTGGGTAGAAGAAACAAATTCATGGGAAGAAAAAACATGGATTCATTAATGAATTTTTAAGAAGAGGGAAGCAAGTGACATACTTTCAGAAGATAAGGCAAAAGGGAACTTTTTTTTCCTTCTAAGAAATATTTCCATGGAGATAGAAAAAAGACTTTTTTAAAAAGAAAAATGACTTTTTTGGTCATTTTTGAGCTGTGCTTGAATTTCTGTTGTAGTCTCCATTGTCTGAGCTCTCACTCCCAAGATATACTAGGTTTTTGGACACTCTCTCCCAATACTGAGGATACACCCTTAAGAAATATTGTGAACCCATTTCAACTCATTCAATAAATGATTGTTAAATAACTGCTATCTACAAAGCTATTAAATGTGTTCAAAGCGCTTTTGTTACCTGGGGTAAGCAGAATTACAGAATTATCAAGGTGGAAGGAAGTTCAATGGTCATCTAGAGTCTAGACCAACCTTTATTTAGGAAGAAAAAAAAAAACTTCCCCAAAACACACCTGAGAAGTAGTCATCCAGTTGTTGCTTAAAGACCTTTGGTGAGATGGAGCCTACTGCCTTCCAATGCAGTCCATTCCACTGTGGGGCAGCTCTGATTGTAAGAAAGTTTCTCTTTTCATCAGGCTTAAATTTTTCCTCTTTGCAAATGTTCTTCTAGTTCAGCCTTCTGGGACCAAGTGAATAAGTCTCATCCATCATTTGCACATTAATCTTTCAGCTAGGTTAGTGAAATGGATGAAATGCTAGATCTAGAGTCAAGAAGACCTGAGTTCAATTCTGGCCTCAGATACTTATAGCTGTGTGACCCTGGGCATGTCAGTTAACTGCTTCTTGCCCCAGTTTCCTCATCTGGAAGTAATAAAATAGGAATAATAGTAGCCTCTGCTTCCAAGGTGGTTGAGAGGATCAAACAAGTTAATGGTTATAAGTGCTTAGCACAGTGCCTGGCACATAGTAGGCTGGATAAATGTTAGCTATTATTATCATTGAACGCTCGAAGACACATCTTTCGATTCACCTGAACTTTGTTTGTAGGCTAGACACCCCTAATTTGAAAAAGAGCACTGGCCCTGGAGTCAGGAGGACCTGAGTTCAAATCTGACCTCAGACACTTAACACTTAACTAGCCATGTGACCTCGGGCATGTCACTTAACCCCAATTGCCCTCCAAAAAGCAAAAAAACAAAGACAGCCCTAATTTTTTTTTACCTGATTGATCATCCTAGTTGCCTTCCTCAGAATGCTCTCCACCTTGTGTAATAGAAAGTACCCTAGCATACCCAGAATGGCCTGCAAGCACAGGCTCTTTGATGTGCTTTACTGAAGGAAAGACAGATTTAAAGGGGTTAACAATCCTGCTTTAATTACAGAGAAGGAAGTGAGTATAGAAAATTCAAGCAGAGAAATTCTCCCAAAGACCAACAGAAAGGGCTCCAGCTGTCTGAACACAGCAGTATTGCTATACACTTTACATACATGACTGGATCAAGGGAGCACAGACATATAAGCAATCAGGGGGCTCTGAACATATGGCTACTCAGAGTCACAACTGGGAAATCAAAAGATCCTTCTCATGAGTGAACCCCCAAAGAAAATGCCAACCTCCCAGAATATATAACAAAGACTCAGCCACTGATTGGCTGAGTACTGAGGAGCTTGGAAATCCTCATGCCCTAGCACTTAATTGGAAACTCCCCATAGCCCAGAGCCTGATTAGCTCTGGATCAGGGAACTGTGTGCCTATTAATGGACAGGGAAGATGTTCAAATTCCCTTAACATTACACCTTGTCAATGGCCTTCCTTGAATATGGCATCCAGAACCTGTGCACAGTACTCCAGCTGGGGTCTGACCCCATTGAGTCAATCAGCTCTGTCATCTCCTCTTTCCTAGAAGTTGTATAATCCCATGTGACCTGAGATCACACTAACTTTTTCAAGTTGAAGTATCCCACTATTAATTCACATTGAGCTTGCAGTCTACTGAAGACCCCAGATCTCTTATAGATAGATTCCTGCCTCACCACACATGCCCATCTTATACTGGGGAAATCATTTTCTTGAATTCCCTAAAAACAAGACTTTGTAAACTTTTCCCTTCTGTTATTTTTGGTCAGATGCTTCGGTCTGATAAAATTTTGCTATATTTAGAATCATTCGGTGCATGAACTGGGTCTCCCAGCTTGCTGTCTTCTGCAGGGTTAGTAAGCAGGTCACCCACATCTCTGTTCAAGTCATTCATAAAATTGTTAAACAACGTAGGACCAAGCACAGATCTCCCTCCCGCATCAGTTTTATATCTCGTCCTGTGAAAATGATATAAAAAGGCATTAGTTAGGCAATGAGAACCCAGGATGCCACCTTGAAGGGTAACAGAGACCCCAGATACTAGTCCCATTGATAAGGGGGATAGAGAGGGAAGGGTAGGACCAAGCAACTATGAGAAGACTTCTGGAGAAGCTGTTATTTAGAGAGTACAGTGAACAAGATGGGAGAAATTCACCTATTGTTTGTTGAGGGGTAGGACAAATGAGAAACATCCTTTGGCCTCAAGACCATGTGTGTCCCTCTAGGTCCTCAAGTGTGGCTCTTTGACTGAATCCAAACTTCACAAAACAAATCCCTTCAATAAAAGGATTTGTTCTCTAAAATATAGACTCAGTTGCACCCCAATCCTAGTTGTTAGTTATTCTTGCTAACTACCCTGAAAGTATTTATAGATAGCTGGGGCAATACATTCCCCAAAATAAATATGATAAAAGGTAATTTGTGATTAAGATGAAGAAGAGGTGCAGAGGGGAATTTGAAACAGGAGATCACTTGCAGTTGGAGAAATCAGAGAATGAGGCAATGGAGGAGGAGGTAGTGACTGATCTAGACCTTGAAAAAAGAGAAAAATTTCAACAAGCAGAGATGAGAAGGGAGAGAGGGTGATCAGACATAAGGAAGGTCCTGAGTTCATGCAGAGAAGCAAAGGGAGATAGGACAAAATGAGGGATGACCCCTTTGTCTAGAACATAGAGTAGTGGAAGGTGAGTGGACTGAATGAAATAAGGGTGGAAGGTTTGATTGGAGCCTAATTATGAGTGCCTATAAATTTCAGGCTAAAGAATGTGTTATATCTCATATATTAATGGTGTCTTAACTCTTAAGATATACCACATCAATAAAGCATCTTTGGGTTTTCCTCAATGTAAGAATATTTATTTATAACACACATACACATGCACATATACATATGCATATGTATGCATATATACATACATGTGTATATGTATATATGCATTTATTACTGTACATGCTATTTAAGGATAGGATAAAGATGAAATAATGCATTTAAATATTTTAACTATTATTACAAAATGTTTTCTCTTATTAAAATATTATCAGTAATCTATTTTGAAAATCTTGGTTTAGCACTTTGTGCTGCAGAAATTCCAAAGTTCAGTTTCTCTCAGTACCTGGTTTTAATGACTGTCTTAAGTAAAGATAATGCCTTGTGAAGATAATGTAGCTTCAAATTGAAGAAGTCTATCATTGGTTGCCCTTACTGAATGGTTTATTTTCCAGTATCATCTATCAATTATGCATAGATTTTCAGTGAAATTTGAGTAGCAGATTTCCACCTTCCCTGGTGGTGGGGGTTGGTGAGTGGTCTCTGGGTATTAGGTCACAGGTTTGGAAGGTGGTTATTATCAGTGGGAAGAAGGAGGCATTAAGAGGGCAGGTGGCAAGATGTCTAGCTAGGCTTTGGTTTCCTAGATGTTGATGGCCTTATTCATTTGCTTCCAGGCTATCAGATGGCTTTGAAGGTGAATCTTGGGCATAGGGCTACAGATCTAAGAGAGGTCTGTGCTTGGCTGCTTGAGCCTGAGACACATTGAAAACAATGCTTCTCTCAATCCTGTCTCCTACTCATTCTGCCATGGTCACCACCGCTGTACTGGTTTCTCTTCTGAAGCTCTCCTTGTTAATTCCTCCTGGGCTGGGGTGGGGGGAAGAGAACAGGGAGAGAGAAGAGCCTGGCAAGAAGCAAGGAGCTCGTGCACTTCACTGGCAGAGCACATATCAGAAAACATACAAAGTATGTGCTACTCCTGCAGTGGGGAGGGAGGACAGGTGCTGGCTGGGTGCTAGGGTCTGAGGCCAGGCAGGAGGGAACATTCTCTGCCTATCTTCAGGCTCTCCAGCACAGTTCATCAGAGTGTAGGTAGCCAGTGGGGAGGAGAACAGCAGAGGCTGGCATTCACTACTGACTCACTGAACAGCTATGCCACTCTTCATTTCTAATATTTTCTTTCTGAACTTTAATGGATCATCTTGGGCATCTTGAAATTATTGTTGTAGGTAATAAGGAGTCACTGAAAATTGTTGAGCAGAGGAATGAGACGTGGTTAGAATTATATGTTAGGAATATTAATTTGGCATGTATGTGAAGGATTGGGGCATCTAGGTGGCACAGAGGATAGAGCGCTGGGCCCAGAGTCTGGAAGACTCATCTTCCTGAGTTCAAATCCAGCCTCAGACACTTACTGGCTGTGTGAACCTGAGCAAGTCACTTCACCATGTTTGCCTCAGTTTCCTCATCTGCAAATTGAACTGGAGGAGGAAATGGCACACCACTCCAGTATCTTTGCCAAGAAAATGCCAATGGGGTTGTGAAGAGTCAGACACAATTGAAAATGGCTGAACAACAAAATGTGAAGGATAGACTAGAAAAGGCAGAGACTAGAGGCATGGAAACTAATTGTATAGATCAGTAGCATAACACTCAAATAGAAATGTATGGGCCACATGTTAGAAAAATCACAAAATAACATTATCTATGTTGTATTATATTTTTATTTATTTTGTTAAACATTTCCCAATTATATTTTAATTTGCAAGTTTAATTGGCAAATTTGATGCTTCTGGTGCATGACAAGTGATCAGAGCAATGGACTGTGACAGAATAGAGATGACACAAGAAATATTGTGAAGGTTGAATTAACAAGTCTTGGCAACTGATTACATATGGGGGCAAAGGAGGGGGAAGAAACAAAGATATCTTTAAGATTCTGATCCTGGTACCTGAGACAGTGATGGTCTTAGGCCTTAACACAGTGCCTGGCATAGAACAGGAGCTTAATAAATCCTCATTGACATGACTCTGTTTGATCAACAAAAATAAGAACGTAAATAAGAGAATGGGGAAGATTTAGGGCTGACGAGATGATCACAAAGCTGCTTTCTTGGGAGACCTGTTCGGTTTGAGGTTCCAACAGAATGTTCAGGTAGAGATGTCTAGTGGGGAGTTAGAGATTTAGAGCTATAACTCAGGGCAGGAATAAATCAAGGATTTATTGCAGACTCTTCTCTGAATGTTTGGGCTAATGGGGAGCTAGAGCCAAGGGGCACATGCTTCCAGGCCTCAACAGGAAGGAAAGTAAAAACAGTTTGTTTTTTTTAATGGCCAGTCCTTAGGAAAGGCAAGGATGGTACCATAGAAAAGATCACTAGACTTGTTCCTCGGAGATGTGGGTTTAAAATCTGACTCTGATATATCCAAGTTGCATGACTTTAGGCAATCCCCATAGCCTCTCAAGACTGATAATTCCTCCTCTGTAAAATAAGGTCAGGCTAAATGAGTTTCTTCCAGCCCTAACTTTCTGTGTTTTAATGGCCCTTCCAGGTCTTACATTCTATGTCCTAAGCCCGATTCCAAGTGAACCATTCTATAGTCTAAGGAATCTTCTACCTCTAGCATTCTGTATTTAAGGTACGTTCCAGCTCAGCGTTATATATTTAAAGGCCAATCCCAGCAAAACCCTATGATCCTTGTACTATATCATAATGAAGAAATCCATGTAATCCTAGAATATAAACCCTGACAAATGATCTTAAAAAGGGACCTTCCAGGTCAGCTGAGGGACAAGAGACTAGAGACAAGTAAAGTCCTAGTAAACAAAGACTAAGGAGCAATATGCACCAAACCTTACAAAATCAACAGTATCTTATCAGTAGTGCTTCTGAGTACTAGGAAAAGGAGCAGAGAAGGAAATTCTCCAGTGCCCCCTTTAAAACCAATCCCCTGAAAATTCTTGCAGCTTTCTGCGGTTGGCAATAGACCCTGTAAAAAAACTAAACCCCCAAAGGACAACTGAGCATTCCTTGAGATATAAATCATATTTACTTTAAAAAGGATGAATAAAATGCACAAGACATAATAAATATAGGATGCTTTGGGGACATAGCTGAGCTCTGTACAAACACGAATCCTAAGTAAAACAGCTTTGTAGGAATTGAGAATCCATCATTTAACACCTCCCCCTTTATTCCCCAATACCCAGTCAGTTATTAAATCTGATTAACTCTACCCCCAGAATATATCTTATGCCATCTTTTTTTTGTCATACTCCCATTGCCATCAGTCTAATTCAGAATTTCAGCACCTTTGGCCTAGCCTAATCTAACAGTTCCCTCACTGGTTCACCTGCCTCCATTGTCTCCCTCTGCTAATCCATTCTTTACATAGCTGCCGAATTAATCTTCATAACATATGGATCTGAAAATATTATACCTTACTCAAAAACCTTTGGTTGCTCCCAACTGCTTACAGAATAAAATAGAGGTGCCTTAGCTTGGCAGGTATAGCCATACATTTTCTTCCTGTAACATAAACTCTATCTTTAAAATGCCACTCAGGCTTTAAGTTGGAGATTGGATTGAAATAGGTCTGGCAGTTTTGAGATTTAGCAGGAATATTGTATTCACCCTTCTCATAGCAATAGGTGTGTTTGACATAGCACTATGCCCCTGCCCCCGCACCCCCAATCACACATAGATAGCCTGAAGGATTTAATTAGGTTGAGATTCTGGTGTGGTAGATCACATCTCATGAGAATCTCGATGCCAGAAACCAAACCTAGAAGCTGTGAGTCACATGACTGCATAGTATACTCTAAGAAAGTATTCTATAATGAAAAGAACTTTGATAGATTTAGAGTCAGAAAACTGGGGGGAGGGTGTCACAGTGGGGAGGCATGGATACTGGCTCTGCTACTTGCCTGTGTGGCCCTGAGCAAGCCATTTCTCCTCCTCTTTAGTCCTCGTTTTCCTTCCCTCTAAAATGAGAGGCTGTGGATTAAATGGTTTCTTGTTCTTCTACCTCTTAATCATGAGAACCTGTGATAATGGATAAATCTAAACCAATCTGAAGGAAGGAGGGGAGGTGGAGGAGAGGGAGAAAGGCATGTCATTTTGTGAGCTGCTCCCAAAATGGAGAAAGGAACACTCAGGGAACCCAGGAATTTAATTCCCTATTTCTTCATGCATCCTTCTCTCCTTTGAATGCCCCCATATCAGACAGTGCACCAATGGAGTCAGAGTTACTTTTAAATGTTCCAGGATTAACTTCATGTCAGCTTCTGTTCTGTGCACCCTAGTCAAAGAAAAGAAAATTGTAGATCCAGAAGTTGAAGAGATGCCTTATCTTATACTCAGGGAAAGTGAGGCCCAAAGAGTTGAATTAACCTGTCAAATGTCACATAGGTAATGTCAGAGGTGGGATTTGAACTCAGGTCTTATGATGATGGGGGCCAGTGCTCTTTCTGTTGTACAACACTGATTCCTACCTACTTTCACATTAGCTTCTCTAAGTCCCTTATTTGCACAGAATTTGAGAATTTGGACAGAATTCTCTAAGTCCCTTGATTTGCACAGAATTTGAGGCCAAGACTACAGTTCCTCCTCCACGCCCAATTTCATTGGAGATAACAATGGTCTAGTGGGTCCTTTGAGCCACAAAAAGTTGTCTTTCTGATCTGCTTCACCTTGCCTAGATATAGTACTTGCTGCTCATCTTTCTATAGTGCATTCACCACGATAATCCAGCAAGGTAGGTAAAATGAACATTTTCATCCCCTTTCTTCAGATTAGCACACTGAAGCTCCGTGATAGAAAGTGATTGGCCTAAGGACATACAACGAGGATGCTGTCCATTGGCAATTCAGATCCAGTTGTCCTGACACGTCTAGTGTTTTTAATCTCTACCCTACCGCCCTTTACTCTATACACTGAAGAGTACTCTCTCCATCACCTTTCTTTGATTTCTCAGAAGCTATAGATCAAGGGATGAGGAAGTATCATTGCTACCTTCCCTCCCACCTAAATCATTATCATCATCATCATCATCATCATCATCATCATCATCATCATCATCATCATCATCATCATCATCATCATTGTCATTTAAATAGTAATAAAACACATAATTGCAAAAGACTCTACATATTTCATTTAATTCTTACAACCCTATAAGATTGATGCTATCATCATTCCATTTTACATATGAGAAAAGTGAGAATTTTAGAGGTTACGTGACTTGCCAAGAGTCACACAGCTACTAAGTGTCTGAAGTTGGGCACCAGTCCAGAACTCTATCCATTCTGCAAACTAGCTTCCTTATTACTCTAAACAGCTTGAAAGTAACAGGGGTTCACATTAGTCCTAGATTCCCTTGGAATTTTTGAGACGGGAGGGGCATTGACATTTTGGAGGATAAGCATTGCTTTGACTCCTACCTTCTCCACATTCCATAGTTCCTGGAGCCGTTCCACTTGAATCCATCCAAGGAGGGCCCTTTGAGGAGAAGATCTATGTCCAGTGGAAACCTCCCAATGAGACCAATGGCCTGATCACACTCTATGAGGTAAGACATGCCCAGGTGGTAAAGAACCCTTTGAATGAACTTTTCCAGGGAGGTATATTAGCACTGGCTTGCCAGGCTTCATGTGATACAACCTGCTTTGAGAATCCAGACAGTCTGTGTTCCAAATAATCTGTGTGTAATGCTGAAAACACCTCTGTGACTATGGAGGAAGACAGAGCTTTGAAGGACATGGCAGGTGGAGACTTTGGGTTAGTCAGAAGTATTCTTAAGTTTCCTTTGACTACCCAAGAGCTCCCTCAGGGGACTGAGGGAAGCTCCCTCACTCCTAGGATGACCTACCTCAGTCAATAAAGGGTGAGGGAGGAGAAGGCACGTTGTGTGACTGAGGGAAAGATTGTAAAATCTAAACACATGCCAAAGGATGTCAAAAACCACATTTTAATAAATGAAATTAAGCAAATTAGATTTTTACAATTAGCTTCCAATGCTTATTCCCTCAGAAAATGGCCAGTATTATAATTGTTCTCTCCTGGACCCAAAGAGCTTATCTCAGTACAGACAGAGAGAAATGGCAAATTGGAAATAAGTAGAGATTCTCTGACTCTGTGGTCCCACCAGCTCTTCCACAATAAGAGACTGAAACCAGGGGGTAGAGGTGTCAGAGGAGAGAAGGGCTCATAGGAGAAAGATTTTACAAAAATAAAAATCGAAATGACTTGCTAATGTATTGTATGACTAGGTAGGGGTGGAGGCTATTAGTGAGGCAGAAGGAGAAGTTGAGGACAGTATATGATTTGCAAGCCTGGGGTAACTGGGAGAATGGTGCTATCTTTAAAAGTAATACAGAAGCAGAGAGTTTGAGGGAGAAGATAGTAAGTTCAGATTTGAACAAGGAGAGGAGAATGATATTCTCAAAGGCTGCAGAGAGGTCAAGAAGAATGAAGTTTTTTTAGAGGCCATTAGATTTGACAATTGGCAATTTAGATCATTGGCAACTTTGGAGGAAGCAGTTTCAGTTGAATGATGAGGTGGGAAGCTGGACTGCAGAGAGTTTAGAAGAGAATGAGAGGAAAAGGGAGTGGAGGCATCAGTTATAAATCAGCCTTCTCAAGTCTAGCCATAAAATAGGGGAGAAATATAGGATAGTATCTGGTGAGGATGGATAGAACAAATGGGAAATTTTTGAGGATGGGGGAGACATGGGCATGCTTGTAAGAATGAGGGCAGCGAACAGCAAACAAACAGGAGAGATTGATGATCAACAAGCAAATAGGGATGATAGAGGAGAAGACGGGTTGAAATGGGATCAGTTAGAGGAGGGAAAGAGGAGATGGTAGCAGAAAGCATCTAAGGGAAGTGAGATGAGAAAGAGAGGAGAAAAGGAAACTCTCACCAAATGCCATCGGTTTTTTTTTCAGTGAAACATAAGGCAAGGTTCTCAGCAGAAAGGGTGGGGAGAAAAAGGAACCATGTGAGATTTGAGGGAGGATCAAAAGGTTTGAAAAAACCACAAAGTGGAATAGTAAGTCAAGGATCTTGCAAGGCACAAAACAAGGTACTGTAAGACATCCAAGGAAGGAAAATTCATTTCCAGCTAGTGGGGGTAGAGGTGGTAGAAGGCTTCATGCTCCTATGGAGAAGTGACATTTAAATAGGACCTAGAATTATAGAGTAGTAGGGTTTCAACAAGCAGAAATGGGAAGGTAGGAAAGGGAGGACATTCCAGGCATGAGTAATGGTTAAAACAATGGCATGAAGGCAGGAGAGCCTATTTCTGTGGAACAGTGAGCAGGCCACTGAACAGAGCACAGAGAAAGTACAAGAAAGGAAATAGTGTGAGAAGAGTCTTGTTCCTAGCCGAGAATGAGCTAGCACTCATTTGCTAAAACTTGACTCTTACCTAGGTAGAAAATTTTCTGCAGTGAGAGAAAAACTTGCAAAGGAGCTGGTGTTAGAAGTCTTTCATTTTCAAACCAGGCATGAGGTCTGCCAATATCCATAGCACAGATTGTCAGCGTCTGAAAGGTGCAGTGGGATTAAGGCAGCAACTTCACACATCTGGAAGCTTGATATTCCAAAGAGGCTTCTATTACAAGTGAATTTGGCTTGGTCACTTCAGCTTAGCCCCAAGAGAATGTCTGCCCATTAGGAAGCTGCTATCCCATATGTGATGATTCATGTTCTGATTTGCACTCAGTTTCCCTGAGCTAGCAGCATAGAACTGGCAGTTTTAGTCATTTAAAATATGGTGATCATGTGGGCACAGTGGATAGTTCACTAGACCTGGAGTTGGGAAAACCAGAGTTCAAATCCTAGACCTGTCATTTCCCTGATATAGGGCACTGTCATATGAGGAGACTCACACTACCACTGCTGGCCAGCACCATCTTTGCAACTTATATTTCAAGAGAGTTGCCAGAGCACTGAGAGATTTAGTCACTTGCTCAAGGTCACCCTATCATTGAGTCAGAGGAAGAGCTTGAATGCAGATTTTCCTGGTTTGGAAGTCAGTTCTCTATCTATTATACTGTACTGCCTCTCATGTATTATGAGAAGGTAGGTTAACCAGATGACTATTACCTATAGCTAGTGATTTACATTAGCAGACATGATATTTCCAGAAAGAATTGAGACAGAATCACTAAAGACAATAAAGGCTTGTGGGAAAAACTAAGAATTTAACACAGGTGGTGTTTTTAATCACTGTTGCTGATTAAAGGCAAAGGCTTCAAAAGAAAAAAACTGACATGGGGAGTGAAAAGCCAGTTAAGAGGATGGTTTCTGAGAAGAGGATTTAGACTTTCGGATGACAGAATAAAATATATAAGAATGACATGCTCCTGGCCAGAGATGGAGTGCACCTACCAAGAGCTGATAAGAATATGTTTGTTTGTAGTCTAGCCAAATCTTATTAAAAGGACCTTTTAACTGAAAGGAAAGAGGGGAAAACTGTCATTGAACCAAGCTACATTCTATAGACAGCAGCAGTGGTGTAGAAAGAGGAATAGCAGGAGACACACCTGGAAAAAATATACAAGCAGCAAAATCAAAGAATGGAGGCAGAAATTTTAAAAAGACAAATGAAGGGCCATAGAGATCTTCACAAAAATGCATAAAGACTAGGTAACAAGCAAGGTGAATGAAAGATCCTAAAGGAAGAAGGTAACATACCACTGAGACTTGATGAGATAAGACTCATGACTAGAATATGATGCTGGAAGGCTATCTACCTTATTCTGGAGAATCAGGATAGATAAAAATGGGATGTATAGTAGCATCATATATGAGAAGATATAGCAGTATGGAAAAATCCAAGAACTTGGGCAGGAGAACATGGTGAATAAGATAAATGGAGACAAAAACAGAAGCCATATTGTCATTGTAGTATAATAGAGAGCACTGGGGGCAGCAAGGTGTTACAGTGAATAGAGCACCAGGCCTAGAATCAGGAAGACCTGAGTTCACATATGCCCTCAGAAACTTACTAGTTGTGTGACTGTGCGCAAGCCACTTAACCCTGTTTGCCTCAGTTTCCTCATCTGTCAAATGAGTTGGAGAAAGAAAAGGCAAACCACTCCAGTATCTCTCCCAAGAAAACCCCAAAGGGGGTTGGACATGACTGAAAAATGACTGAACAACAATATAATATTCTTCTGGACAGAATGAAGAGATATGGGTCAGCTGGCAGTGCAGTAAGGTAGATTTAGAAATGTTTTATTATACATACTCAAAGAATAGTCATTAGTGGTTTTACTTATCCTCAAAAGAAAGTGTGTAGTAGAGGACCTCCAGGATCTAAGCTTGTTGACTTGTCTAAATCTTCTCTTCTCCAGGTTAAATACCCTATTTCTTTCATTGATCTTCCTAGAGACTAGGCTCTGGTTCTCTTCACAGGCACACCTATAGGAATAGCAAAGCCTGAGTAGATACAGATTCCTGTGCCTACCTATGATCCTCTTGTGATCCTAGTCTCCTTCTCTGTCCTCACTCAAGGTTACCAGTGTGCTTCCTAAAAACATGGCACCTAGAACTGAATACTCTAGACATGATCAGAACAAAGAATGTAACTGCCTCTTCCTTTGTTTCTGGACAATTTTAATGCCATGCACCAGCAGCTTTCTAGAGTACTGCTACTGTGAACTCTTGTAAAAAGAGTTGCCTAATTAATAGATGGCATGCTTTTCAGGTTTTCAGATGACACATAGATAAGTCAAGTCAAGAGGCAATTATTAATTAATTACTATATTCCTGAAGCCTAGAGAGGAATGAGGGAGTGAACATGGCTCCCCTTAAATTGGGAGTTTCAGAAGGAACTGACCAGTTAGAGAAGGAAACTGTAGGAATCTTCCAAGGCAAAATGGCTGCTAGGATGTGGTAGAATAAGAATTCCAGAAGGTCAAGAATGGCACCCAGAGAGAAGGCAAAAAGAGGAGAAATAATTCATTTTATGACAGAATTCTCAAAGTTTTTGAGAGAATGAACAAAAAGACAATATAATGAGATGGAATTTTATACTGTTAAATGTAAAAACTTCCCTGTGGGCTCAAAAAATCATCTTCATCAGTACGATATGAGGGACATGACTGAAAAGTAGTTCATGTGAGAAAAGATATTTGGGTTTTGTGAACTTCATTCTAAAAAATCTTTACATAAAGATGATTTGCTGGAAGTGGTAAACAAGAACTATGGGTTCATCATGTTTCAAAGGATTCTGTATGTCAGCACTTGACAAATGCTTTTCTTGAAATTATCTGGGAGGAACCACTGAAAGAGACAAAAGATTAGTAAGTAGATACATAAAGGAGCCATGTGATGAAAGGAAAAGTATCTGACAAAGTCTATAATGAAGTGTTTATGTACAAGATGGACATGTATCATCTAGATGATAGTACAGTTAAGGTAGACTGAAGCAAAAAACAAAAATTATTCATGGATCAACGGCATCTTGAAAAGAGGTCTCTACTTGAGCGCCCCAGAGATCTGTCCTGGGCTTTGTGCTATTCAACAGTATCATCAGTAACTTCAGCAAAAACATGTATTATATATTTACCAAGTTTATAGATAATATAATTACAGAAGGTATAACCAATACATTAATCACAGAGACAGGGTCCAAAAAGATCATGATAGCCTAAAACTATGGGCCTGATAAAAAACATGAAATGAAATTGGGACAAATTTTTTAAAAATTTTTTGAAAAACTGGCACAAAAACAAAATGGTAGCGACATAGACATCTATCTATTCAAATGAAAAATATTTGGGTCGGGGTGGCTAGGTGGCGCAGTGAATAGAGCGCCGGCCCTGGAATCAGAAGGTCCTGAGTTCGGAGCCGGCCTCCGACACTTAATCCGCACAAACAAAAACCTAGCCGTGTAACCTTGGGCAAGTTACTTAACCCCGATTGCCCTAAAGGGGCGGCTAGGTGGCGCAGTGAGTAAGAGCACCGGCCTCGGAGTTGGAATGACCCGAGATTAGATCCGGCCTCAGAAAACGAGCACCCACGCATAAATCAAATGACTAGCCGTGTAACCTTGAGCAAGTTACTTAACCCCAATTGCTTTAAAAAAAAAAAAAGAAAAAAAGAAAAATATTTGGGTTCTAGTAAATTTATAGGCTCTGAATGAGTCAGTAGTATAAAATATGTAGTTCAGAGAAAAGAGTTCTAGATTCAGAGTCAGATTACTATGTGGGTTGAAATTCAAATCCTGCTACTTTACATCTGTGACCCTGGGCAATTAATTAATTTTCCTCAAAACCTCAGTTTCTTTTCTGCAAAATGAGGAGCTTGGACTAGATGACTTCATAGACCATTTCCAGATCTAAATGTATGACTCTATGATCATCATATATGGTATCAGGAAAAAAAAAAGCTATTTCAATCTTTAGTTGCATTAATAGGGGCATATTGTTGTAATGGTAATGTAATTTGAATTTGAAGACCCTTTTGTATTGGCAAGTAAGCAGATATGTAACACTTAGTAACTAATCAAACCTCTGTGAAAGAAACAGAAGGTATGAGCCCCTGTTCCTGATATAACAGGAAGGGATTGGCTGAAATAGAAAGTAGCTAATGCTGTGTGTATAAGAAAAGCCCCAGAGAGACACAGTCAGAATTTCTTCAGACAAGAATCTAGTGGCAGGGCAGCTACAGAAGAGAGAATCGAGAACTGAGCCAGAATTTCCTGGGAACTTGTGGTGGTGGAGTTTCTTCTGAACAGGACCCAGGAGCCCCCTCCCCCCAGGCTGGATAAGGTGATTCTGATTTTTGAATGAGCTGCAGAAGACTAAGGAGGCATGACTAGGATGCAGGGACATTGTCTGTTTGTGGGTTGGTTGAGCCTTGAATTTCCAGGAGCAGAAATTGTGAAGGATTTGAGATGGACTGGACCCTGTGAACTTCAATGTGGAGCCAGACATATCCAGAGAGCTGGACAAGGAACTGGGAACCTCTGCCAGTGAACCCAGGTGACAGTCTGGTGAATCCAGGAAGAATCTGGGACTATGGAAGGGGATCCAGGGAATCTGAAAACCATCCCCAAGTCAAGATGTAAAGACCTCTCTATGGGTATTGAGTAATGATGAAATTGTAGTTTACTTGTGACCTAGGGGTGGAGGGTTTGTGTATTCTCTAATGATTATACTTAGTGATTAATGATTCTTAGTAATTAATTACTGAATAAGTGACTGAGTTAATTTATTGTGCCCCATGAGTGGAAGACTTTGAATAAGTAATTGAGTTAACTTAGTTGCCCCATGAGTGGAAGACTTTGACTATTATACTTTGAGATGATTGATTTTTCTTTGTTCTAAATATTGTGACCACTATAGTGAAAGCTTTGTGGCCATTTTAATGATAAACTTTGAGAATACTATATTGTGATTTTCTGTGATAAGTTGTAACATTGTGAATGCTGTACCTTGATTGACTGTGAATGTTTTGCTCTGATTTGTTATGGAATAAATAGTGTTCACTATACTGTGTAATCAGAACCTTAAAAGCTGTTCACAATAGCAGTACTCTAGAAAGCTGCTGGTGCATGGCATTAAAATTGTCCAGAAACAAAGGAAGAGGCAGTTACATTCTTTGTTCTGATCATGTCTAGAGTATTCAGTTCTAGGTGCCATGTTTTTAGGAAGCACGCTGGTAACCTTGAGTGAGGACAGAGAAGGAGAGTGACTAGGATCACAAGAGGATCATAGGTAGGCACAGGAATCTGTATCTACTCAGGCTTTGCTATTCCTATAGGTGTGCCTGTGAAGAGAACCAGAGCCTAGTCTCTAGGAAGATCAACGAAAGAAATAGGGTATTTAACCTGGAGAAGAGAAGATTTAGACAAGTCAAGTATTTACAAGGTCAGCTTGGGAAAGAAAACTTTGACTTGGTGTCCTTTACTCCAAAGGGCAAAACTAGCAGTCACAAGTAGAAGTTGCAAATGGGTGACTTTTGGTTCAATGTAAAGGTAAACTTTCTAACAATTAGAGTTTTCTAAAAGTGGAAGAGGATGCTTTGGGAGATGGTGTCTATTGGGAACTGATGGTTTTATGGGGTCAAAAGGAGAAAGTGTGGAAAGGGGTAGAACTTGCTGTGTTGGGGTGGGGAAGGGGTTGTCAGAGGAGTAGATTGGGTCTGCTTTTCCCTAAGCTTCCCTGACAGTCTTTATAGAGTTGTCTCAGGGTTAGTGTCTGGTTTTGGAGCTGGAGAGATTGCCTTGAGAAGGGGTAGGGACTGAGAACGACGTATATTCCATGTTCAGAGAACAAGTGATTAGCCTAACTAGAGGGTTCTTCTAAGAGAGTAGCATGGCCTAAGATTACAGAGGCAGGCTAGAGCCAGATTTTAGAGGGCCTTGGATGATAGTGACCTTGCATTGTGTCGAGCCACTGACTTGGCATCAAGACAGTGAGTAATAATATGAGCAGAGAAGCAATTCACTATGTATATAGGAGAGAAGCAGAGTAGCCATGATTCAGAGGAAATGTAGGGAGGTTTTATGGAGGGAACTTGAAAAGAGTGAGAGAGGAGAGAAGAGAGTTAATTCTGTATGAGGATGAGTTTTCCAAGAGTGTGCAGGAGTGGGTGGATAACCCTTATGAGTTCTGAGGGCGAAGCTGACAAACCCTGAGATGCGTCCTCACTAGGCATTGAGCCGTGATCTGAGGATCATTGATCTGGAGCAGGAACAGTCCCAAGAGGCCATTTAGCTCAGCCTCCTTATTTTATAAATAAGGAAGCAGAGGCCCAGAAACTTACCTGATCAAAGTCACATAAGTAGAATCTGGGGTAGGGTTTAAATTCAGCTTGTCTGACTCCAGAGTCAGGTTTCTTCTTTGCCACATCCCTGCCTTCAAGTAATTGTTTACAATGAGGCTCCCCTGAGATTTAAACTCAGCTGTACTCAGAGTCCAGGGTACCATTATACCATGGAGGGATCTGAAAGAGGCAAGATGGTGCAGTAGAAAGGTCCCTGGATTTGGAGTCAGAGAATCTAGGTTTTGGGTAAGTGACTTAATCTTTGTGGGCTTCATTTTCACTTGGCAGCTAAGTGTTTCAAAGGATATGGTGCTAGACCTGGAGTCAGCAAGACCTGAGTTTAAATTCAGCCTCAGATGTTTGGTAGCTATGGGTCCCTGGGCAAGTCACTTAACCTCTGCTTGCCTCAGTTCCCTCATCTATAAAATGGGGATAATAATAGCACCTACCTCCGTGGGTTGTTGTAAAGATAAAATAAGATATTTAAAAGTGCTTTGCAAACTTTAAAGTGCTATATAAATAAAAATTATTATTATTGTTATTATTATCACTTTCACTGGTAAAATGAGGGGATCGAACCAGAAGATCTCTAACATCTTGTCCGTCTTTCTGTCCTAAGATCCCATCAATTCAGGCTGTGGGTAAGACAGCCCCTCCCTAGATGCAAAATCAGAATTGGTACTAGAAACTGCACTGTTCTGAGCTTGAGGGAGGAGACACAGGGTGGTCCAGGGTATAGGACTTAGACCAGTTTTGTGGCAATAGCTTTCTTATCTTGAGTGGTCTTTCATCAGTGATCAGATGACCACTTCTCAGGAATATTGCAGATGGGTTTTCTTGCTCAGGCAGAGAGGGTCCAAGCTAGGCAATCTCTAAGCTCTCTTCCAGCTCCAGATTCTGTGAATTGAAGCAGAATGAAGTGAGTAGAGCTTTTTCTAAGTCAATATGGGCACAACTTCCCTGGAAGAATTCCCTGACAGCTGCAGAGCCTTTTGCCAACATGCTTATACACTGGTATAATAGCATGGACCTGACTCAGGGGTGCAGATGGCAGCAGGAGAGGGATGACCAGGTAAGACTTAACACAGAATCAAAGCAAAGCAGATATCAAAAACTGGGATCAGGCCAAGGGTTTATGCTCTAGTGTGTTGAAGTGAACAACACATGGCAGATGAAGTGAAGAAAGCCAAGATATATAGTAGTGTTAAGAAAGATGAAAGGAGTAACAGGACCATACCAAAGGGGATATTTTTCTTAGAAAAGAGTCAATCAGGCAGCATGCTATTATTAAGCATTTACTATGTTACTATTATTAAGCATTTACTAGGCATTGCACTAATCATTGGAGATACAAAGAAGGACCCACCCCCCCAAAAGAAAAACAATCCTTACTCTCAAGGAACAAACATTCTAATGATAAAAAAAATGACAGGTACATTGATACATATGAGATATATACAGAGTACATAGAAGGTAATATGGAAGGAGAGGCAGCTAAGTTGCTCAGTGAATAGAGCTTGGGCCTGGAGTCAGGAATATCTGAGTTCAAGTCCAGCCTCAGACACTCACTAGTTTCCCTTAATCCACTGGAGAAAGAAATAGCAAACAACTCCAGTATCTTTGTTAAGATGTCCCATGAACAATATGGTTCACAGGGTCATGAAGAGTCAGACACAAGTAAATGACTGAAGAACACAACAAAATTTGGAAGGAGAAATCATTTGCAGCTTGGAAGTTGGGGACCAGGTCTGCCCTCCTGGATAAGAGATGAATTGAGTCTTGAAGGAAGCCAGGGAAACCAAGAGGTAGAGATGAAGAAGAAAAATATTTCAGGCATGGGGGACAGCCCATGAAAAGGAAGACTTAAGAAAAGGCTAAAGGAAGATATGATCTTCTTTTTCAAGTAGTTAAAAGGCTCTTATAAGGGAAAACCATGTGGTATCAGAGGGCAAAGCTGGGATCCCTAGTTAGAGGAAGATTTATTTTTTCCTGTGAGAGCTATCCAACAATAGTAAGGGCTGCCTCCAAAGTTACAGAGGTCTCTCATCTCTGAATGTTCTCAAATAGAGCCTGGGTGACCCCTTATTGTTGATGTTTAGTGGAGACTCACGCTCCAGGTGAGGCTGGAGCCAGGTGATCTCTGAGGTCCCTTTCAACTCAGATTCTCAGATTTTATTTTATTTTTTCAAGAAAAAACCCCATTCAGGTCTGCAAATACAGGCAGCACCTGTAACTCATAGGATGGAGCACACATCCTTACTTTAGGAAAGGAAAGGAACAAAAAGCCAATTGCTCACTCCTCCAGAAGTTTGTCTTTGAACATAAATCTCCAGTGAACACATTCATTTTTGTTGATCAAAAGAAGAATAGCTATTGGATGAATGGTAGGCTTGATATTTTTATTAAAATTATTCTATTAATTGCTTGTGTGGGAATACTCTGAAAACTACAGTGTGCTTTCCAAATGCAAGATAATAATAATGATAAATGATGGCCTTGCATTTAGATCAAAATGTATATAATTATAAAAGCATTTTCTCATATGCAGTTTCACTGGATCATCACACAGCCCTATGATGTTGACATCAATGAGTCAACAATTATTAAGATGCCTACCATGTGCCAGGCTATGGATATAAAGACAAAACCAAAGAAGCTTTCATTTAAATAGAGAAATATAGAAGACTACTCATCACAAAAAAGTAAACATAAAGCATATAGATACACATATTATATATACACATATATAACATATACACACATATATAATACACACACACACACACATACATATATATATATATATATATATGCTAAATAGAAAGTAATTGGAGGGGCAGAGCAGTAAGCTGGGAAAGGGGAATTGAGGAAGACCTCATGAAGTAATTGTCACCTGAGTCACTGAAGGGAGTTGTAACTTCTAAGAGGTGGGGGTGAGAAGGAAATGCATTCTTGGCGTGGGCAGCAGCCTAAGGAAAGGCACAGAGGAGGGAGACCAAATGTTGTGCACAAAGAACAGCAAGCAAGTTCATTTAGTAGCAACCAAAGGGGATATGCAGGAAAGTAATGTGTAATAAGCCTGGACAGGGAGACAAGAGTCAGATTGTGAAGGATCTAGCAGCAGAGAATTATTGGTTATTAAATCTGAGAGGTAACAATAGGATCATCTATTTCAACCTGTTCGTTATGCAGATATATAAACCAAAGGCCAGAGATGGGATTATTGCTCCCATTTTACAGATTAAAGATGAGGACAGCACATGTTTACGGGGTGTCATTTATGGCCTCTAGAAATGGCCTCTCACATTCACTGAAGCCTAAAATTCTGTGAAGTGTGTAAAGCTATACATATATGTATACACACATACATACACACAAACAATACTTATGCATATGTATATATAATGTGTGGATATATATACATATAATAAATTATACATACTATATTGTATATTATATGTGTACACATATATACATATGTGCATATGTGGTGGGGGGAGCTTCAAACTCTTGGCAGCAAAAGCAATACCAAAAGAGGGCCATAGAAGAGGGACTTTACCAGCTTTGTAACATTGCTGCCCACTCTTAAATCAGGAGTGAAATATTATTGACATTATTAGGAAGATCAAATCTCCGTAAAGTGAAGTGTGTGCTAATGTAGTGGAATGAACCTGTCCCAGAGTGCCGAGTATGCCCTGTTTTATTGCTACTTGTGTTCAAGATGGGTTCAAATTGATTCCCTCCCCCAGTGTTCGTTGTCAATTATCATGGGCTGACAGGCATATACTTCATGATCCGATAATGTGAGACCCTCCAGGGAGAAGATCTAAGGAGCACTAGTCAGTACAAATACAGGTTGGGGGAGATGTGGCTTAACAGCAGCTCATGTGAAAGAGACAGGAGCTTGAGTAAACACTCTCCGAGTCAACAGCATCACATGGCAACCAGAAAAACTAATGACAAGAGAGAGAGAGAGACAGAGATGGACAGAGATAGAAGGAGACAGAGAGATAAGTAGATAATTCCCTCTGTTTTAATTTATAAAGATATGTTCCATGACTTTGGCTCATACAACATCACCATAAGAATAATGGTGCTAAAAAGATGAAGAATGAATGAATGAATGAATAAATGAACAAATGAAAATGTAATTCCCTTTATTAAGTGAGTATTTTAGAAGCTGAGGTTAGCCTTTTGCCTGCATGCTTCTAAAGGACTAAACTCACACCAAGTCAAAGAAGTTACAGAAAGGCATGTTTTAGTTCAATAGAAAGAAGACATTCCTATAGATTCTAGGATCTTACTATTTATTTTTATATGGTTTATCATTTTTAATTTTTCAAATATCAAGTAGTTTTTTTATTAATCTGTCTCTCCTACAATTCCCTCTCCCCATTATCAAATGAGATAATGTTTGTAAAGCACTTAGCAGAGGGCCTGGCACATAGTACTGCTTAATAAATGCATGTTTCCTTTCTTTTACTGAACGATTTCTTTAAAGTCCCTTAATCCCTGGCTATATAGTCGATTATAAGAACATAGGAATTAGAGCTTGAAAAGGGACCTGGATATCAACTGATCCAGCCCCTCCCTCATTTTGCAGAGAAGGAAACTGAGGCCAAGAAAGAGGCAGTGACTTGTCTAAATCACACTGCTAGTAAGTAGCAGAACTGAGATGTGAACCAGGTTTTCTGGTTCCAGATCCAGTGCTCTTTCCACTTTGTTCATCCCTAGAATGGACTATTCCAAAGAGTAGTGAGCTCCCTGCCACTGGAAATGTCTAAGCAGGGGATGGATAAGCACCCTTAGGGGATGTTGAAAGGAAATTTCTTGCAGGAGGCAGAAAGTTGGATAAGATGAGTAAGTAGATCCTTGTCAACAATGGGACATTCCCTTTATGGTCTCCAATGATTTTATTTAAATTCTGTAATTGTGTACCTGTTATGTATAAGGTGTGTCCATTGATGACAAGTGGAATGAATGTTCTTGTAGATGCTACTAGATGGTGAGATGGATAGAGTGCTAGTCCTGGAGTCCGGAAGACCCAAGTTCAAATTGGAATTTAAACATGTCTTAACTATATGACTTAAACAACTCATTTAACCACTGCCTGCCTCAGTTTCCCCATCTGTAAAATTGGAGATAAGAATAGCACTTACTTCCCAGGGTTGTTATGAGGATCAAATCTGTAAAATGCTTATCATATTATCTGGCACATAGGAGGTGCTTAAATTCTTCCATTTTCTCTTCTCCCTTTTCTATTTGTAGCTCTGTCTAGATGAAATATATTTGGCCATAAGAGTCATTGGGATAAACTAAAATCATGATTTTTTTTCTGCAAGATCTTGCAAAGCTTAAAATTCGGCTTGGCTGAAACGCCCCTTGTGATACTCAAGTTGGAAAAGAGGTTCACACATATGTTATTAAGGTTGTGGTGTTTTCCCTTCTCTGATTTAGGGACACCTGCAGAACTCCAGCTCACCATGAAATGCAGACCATCAAAATTATAGACGACACTTCAGAGCCTGATTAGGGTCAATATGGGAAGCCAACCACAAATCAGTTGTCTAAAACACTGTGGCATGATCGTTTGGCGACAAGCACTTAACGGGTCATGAAAAACAATAATCAATATGTGTTTCAATACAATTAGTTGTTCCACTTCTCTGTCCCTAAATCTCATGGCTCAGGGTGCAGGAATTCAGCCAGCAGAATTTACCTGAAGAAGAACTGGGTTAACGGGAAGTAAGCATATTTAAAATTCAGACATGTGAATGTACCCAGTGAGCTTTTCTGTTTAGCAGTCAGAATCGCTAAGTTCCTAATTACGACATATAAATGTGAACAGCTTAAACAGAATGAGAAGGCCCTAATGAGCTGGGGAATGGGTGCCTTGATCATGCTGGAGAGTTGATTGACATTTCTCCTGCAAGCTATTCTCAGAGCCTGGCATTCGGTGTTAAATAAAACACAGCCACATCTGAAATAAAGCTCAGGCTACATAGTTTCTGCTAGCAAGATGTATTTTAAAAATACAATGGATTTGAAACTTGTCAATGTTTTCCTGGATGCAGATGGTTGGGCTCAGACTGGGAAAATGCGCAGGCCTCAAGAGTCAGGATGCAATCCCAGTATGCTCCAAGTGGGACAGGAATACTTGCTTTGAGGAGAATGGAGGATTGCAGCATTGAAAATAAGGATAGTAAGTGTTAAACATTAATGAAGAGAGGATGGGAAAGAACTATGTACTCAGATGAAGAATCTAAAAAATAAAATGCAAATTAGCACATGCATTAGCTCTTCAAGAAATGAGAAGGAAAGAAAAGCTATGATTTAGACTGGGTAAATTGGGCATGTTTTACTTCTATCAATTAGCATGGAATCCATGGGAGTTTGAGGTACATCGGAACTCAGAGCATGGTGACTTTATCTGTAATTTATCTATATACTTACCACATAGTCTGTAGAAAACACTCATATGCTATTACAAAGCTTATTCCCTCTCCAGAAGGAAAAAAAAGTTAGATTAGAGATTAATAAAAAGGAGGGACATGTTTTGTTTTGTTTTTTTACCTTTGGCAGTACAGTACTAACATCAGCAATTCCATTTGCCCAGTGTTCTGTTGTTTCTTCCTGTTGGCTTCATTTCTATTGCAGTCATCATCATGGCTGTTATTCTTTTGCCTCTGTTTTCTTCATTTTGCATTTCTGCATAGGAGTCAATCAATCAACCGAACAACAAACATTTATTTAGTATCTGCTATGCTCCATCTACTAGTCTCTGTGTTAGGCTCTGAGGTTACAAAGAGAGTGGCAAATCATCCCTGCCTTCGTGAGGTTTACATTCTAATGGGGGCAGGTAGCATGCACATATATACATATATACAGTGCAACTACAAGGCAGAAGAAGTACAGTAGCAGAGAAGGGGAACACATGAGGCTTCCTGCAGAAGTCAGTGCTTGGGCTGATTCTTGAAGGAAATGAGAGATTCCAAAAGGCAGTTATGAGAAGAGGGTACAGTTCAACTGTGGGAGGCAGGCAGGAAACAGACACCAAGATGGGAGAAAAAGTGTTCACTTGTAAACAACAGCAACAAAACCAGTTTGGCTGAACCTTAGAGTGAATGGAGTAGGTCAGGTATTATAAGACTGGTAAGGTAAGATGATATCACATTGTGAAGAGCTTTAAATGCCAAACAGAGGCATTTATATTTGATTCTAGAGAGAGCCACTAGGGTTTACTAAGTAGGGGGACAGGACATGGAGATATGGTCAGATTTCACTCAAAGAACATCACTTTGGCAAGTGTGTGGAAGATGGAGTGGGGTGAGACTTGAGGCAGGAAGACCAAATAGGAGACTCTTGTAATCTTCTCATGCTTTTCTGAATTCTTTCCATTTGTTGTTCTGTATGGCACAGCAATATTCCATTATCTTATTGACTTTATGCATATGCTTGGGTATGGAAGCAAAGAATGAATAGGGATGCCATATGGTAAAAATGATTTAGGGATCGAAAAGGAATTAGAAAAAACCATGGCAAAATGCATAGATAATCATCTTTGCTGCATAGAGTAATAAATGTAATACCAGGTTTGGAGTCAGGAAATTTTGGGTTCATATCCAACATTTGATGCTTATGACTTGGATCGAAATCCTCCCTCTGATTCAGCTTCCCTAGGCCTTGAGATCCTCATCTGTAAATCAGGGGAGTAAACTAAATGCCCTCTAAGACCTATTCTCCTGGGGATATGATTCTATGATCCAGAGAAATATGAACAATTTCATGTGACCTTATGACCCAACCAGTCCCAAATCTTGAGGTCAGCAATCATTCCTTTGTAGCTTGCACCAACAGTGGCTAGCTCAATATTTGACAAAAAAAATTATATTGATTGGGTAGATCAGTTTTCTGAAATAGGTAAACAAGAAATTTCATAGCCATATTGCAAAATAATAATATAAATTGTAAATTAAAAAATACATTTAATGTCTATAGGTAAAAAACAAATTCTTTGTAATTCTTAAATTTCCATATCAATATGAACTGCTGGTGTCATCATCATAGTCATTAAAATAACACTGTAAAAATTTATTTTCTTATGGGATCTTTAGTTTGTTCTGTAAAGGTCCTTTGCACATATAATCTCAATAATCTTCAAACTATTCCTCTTAAGCAAATGTAAGCTACATAGCCATTTGTGTGTATTTAATAGCCATGTAGTGGGTATGAGTCAGACATTGTTGCTACATTAATTCTTCCATTGATGATATCTCCTGGATAACATATGAGTTCCTTCCTGGTCCTGAGTCCTTGTTGCCCCATTGACAACACATTGATGGTTGATTAGTGGCTGATGATTAATGATTGATTTACTGCTAGTTCATAAACCTTAGGCCTGGTCCTTAAAAGGGGACACACAGGAAGAGTCACAAAGCCTGGAGAGCTGTCAAGAAATGACCTAGAGATAGAAACAATATGCAAACATGGAATTGATTCTCTGGAAGGAGTATATCTGCTGAACCTTTCGAGGGACCATGAGGCTCCCCAGGACAAGAGAAACTAGGACTAATGGAGGCAGAAAGAGAACTGTGATTTCCGAGGTCATATTGGGATTGGTTGGAATTCAAGTTAGAATTAGTGAAATGATAGTGTTAAAAAGGCAGGTGAGTTCCTGTGCCAAGCTGAGGAACACTCAGGCAAGAATTGAGAAGCAATGGAGGCGGGGCTACAGTGTAGAAATTTAAGCAAAATTAGACCTGTTCTTCACTGACTCTGTGAGTTAATGTGGACTGTTTAAATTCAGAGAGTGATTGACTGTCAGTTCTTTTCTCTTTTTTAAGCAATAGAGTGGTTGGGGGTTTTACTATAAATCTGGAGATGTGTGTAAATCAAAACACAGTGCCTGTCACTTAGGGCTATATAAATGTCACTTATTACTATTGTTATTATTATTAATATTATTTTGTCTCTAGAGAAGACAGAGGCCCACTGGAGAGGGAAAGGGAATTATCTTGATTATCTGTTCAGACATAAGTGAATCATTTGCTTTTGTGTCAGGCTAAATGAAACTTGGTTTCACATTAACCTAAGATCCTTTTTTTTCCTTTTTTAGTGCTGAGATTTAGATAGGAGACAAATTCCGGTGTTCTCAGAGAAACCCTGGACGGTAGCCTAAGCCAAAGAAAGTGTGATTGTTGAGAAGTCCTAGAATTGACCCAGCAGCCCATGAGACCCAGAACAAAGGTTCAGCACACTTGGACCTTCTCCCACAAAGGGAAAACACACGCAGAATTCTAGAGACTAGCAATCCCTCATGGTGAGCCCCAGCGCCCCACTGAATATATAGTCCTCTAGACCAACACTGCTGTGGGTGGATGCTCCTTGCAAGAGGAAAGAACTCAGGATTGATAAAGCATTGACTTTTATACCTAGTGGAGAAGCACGGTCCACATACCTCATTATACAAGTTAAAGGCAAGGTTTGCTTTTGTGCCTTTATATCAAGACTTTGCCCCCTTTCTTCTCCTTAATTCTTGCTCTAGCTTAGTTTAGAATCTATTCTACTTGGTCCAAGAACAAAGCACCTGCCCTGGAGTCAGAAGACCTGAGTTCAAAGGGGACCTGGGACATTTACTGACTGTGCGATCCTGGACAAGTCACTTTACTGTTAGCCTCAGTTCCCTCATCTGTAAAGTGGGTATAATAATAGCACCTACCTCACAGGGGTTTTGTGAGGATCAAATGAGGTAATAATTGTAAAAGCATTTAGCACAGTGCCTTGCACATATTAATTGCTACACAAATGTTAACTATCATCATCATCATCATCATTATTAAAGGAACCTGGTTAGGTAGGTCCAGAAACTTCTCAACCTTTTCACTGCTATTCACATTCTTGCAACTCCCAGGATGTAGGGACCCCTTGCCTCTCTGTAACTGCCGTTGTTTGCTTCCAGCCAGGAGACATGGTTCCTATTCTCCTGAAGGGCCCCCTAGTTCCCTAGAGAGGCTTTATAGATGCATAGACCACCCTGTGGGGAGCCAAGTTAATATTTCTATATTATCCCTCTTCTCTCTGTATTTCCCTGTAACTCTCCAATATCTCGTCTTGTTCTGTCTCTGTCTCTCTCCCTGCCTCTTTGTCTTTAAAGGCCAGACTCAGCTGTATGAATTAGGACAAATCATTCATCAACAATCAGATGAATCATAGGATCCATCCTGGAGTTGGAAAGGGCCTTAGAGACCATTTAGTCAGACCCTCTCAATCTACATTTTTTGTAAAAAGGGTGTGTTAAGAATCTTAACCAACTTTATACCAGTCTTAAGCACCAAAATTGGGAGTTGACACAAGGCCCTCTAACCCCAGAGCCTAGATTTTTCCTACTATGGCAATGTCTCCTTCAGAAATCAGTCTTCATCAATGTTTGGACAAGGCAGTCAGAACAATACACTGAATGTATCCTTCTTCAAGGAGACAACATCAGTGCCAGAATAATGGACCACTTCCTGGGGAGAGGGTTACAGTAGAGCCTCAGGATCACAGCTGAGCATTTCCGCAACAGCAGCAGCAACAAATTATAAAAGTCCTGTATGATGTGACTTGCTCTAAGTAAAAAAAAAAGGGGGGGAGTGGGGGCGTATTTGACCCCAGGACTAGAAATTTCTGGCTTCTATCCCACATCCCAAACCATGACAGCCTATTTCCCCTCAAAAAGCATGAAAAATAGAGGCTCTCCCCATACAGATGCTACCCAGAGATCCTCAGGGCTAACAGAGAGATTGACAGGTGTTCTAGGACTTCTGTATTACACCAAGGCAAGCAGGATGATGTATGGCTCTCATAGACTGGGAAAGAGAGAAAGCTCTGTATAAATGCATGTAAGTTACACTTGTATAAGAGGCCCCATTATAGCTGTCTGTCACACACTTGTGAATATCAGGAACGTAATATATCTGCCTTAGGGTGTTTTTTTTCCTATTACAACACAGGTGCTTTTTGATGTAGCCAGACATCATGACAGTGGGAATCAACAGATGTATAACACTTTTTTCTTACCAAAAGTACAGCAAATAATGTCCCTGTAGTAATAAATAGTTTTTACAATAAGCATTAATCATTCATTTCAGCAGTAGAAAAATGTGGGGGTTTGCCACATAAAAAAACATTCCTGCAGTGTTTGTGTTCACCCTTGTGCGTGTTCAGCATATGCGAAGGGAGACATGCTCCCAAATGCTTGGAGATTTCTGCTTGTCTAATGGGCTGAAGAATGGCCATATTTTGGGGTTTGGAGTTTGTGCACCAATTCCCAGAGATTCGAGAGTTATTCTTCTGGACCTCTCTTTGGTAGTTCTTGCTGCCCTCCCATGTGACATCCCTGTGTTAATTACATTGGAAAAATGAACTACCTGCACATGGTCACCAGCATTCATCTCCTAGGGATTCTGGAAATAATTAATCTCCTGGGCATTTGATCAACACATCCCAAAGAAAAATATCTGCAGGGAGAGGTGTGTGTGTGTGTGTGTGTGTGTGTGTGTGTGTGTGTGTGTGTGTGTGTGTTGAGTATGTTTGTGCCTCTGAGTGAGCCGGGGATTTTTGTTTTTTGTTTTGTTTTTTCCAAAAGAAAAGGGGAGAAAATGAAAAGTTATTTCTATACTCCTCAGTATGAGCTATTCTTTATGTCCCTTGATGGAAGATGGAAGGCATTGTTGTGATGCATGGCCATCCTAGAGGCATTTGTAAAGTGCGGCAGAACATGTAGCCACTCGGGCCTTCATGGAGCCATGCCCACAGGCGATATTTAAGTAGCAAACTGTCTCTTTAAACATCATAAGGTATTTTCATTTCATCCTTTGTGTTTTACCATTTTTCCTTATTTGTATTCCACATGGGATGCACAGCAATGAATTTGCAGCATTTAATGGGCCGACTTTCTCAAGCCTCCTTTCAGGAAGTTAAAAAAAAACCCAAAACCTCCCTGTCCAGGGCGCTGAGAATCAAAGGAGGGGCTTTCCTGGCCTTTCGTGCCTTCATAGGACATGAGTGTCTTGTTGTCACAGGCTATTGGACTTCAAACTTCTGTTGGGTATTACGGTTCTCATTGACTATGTGACTTGGGCTCTTCAAGGCTGCCCTTCTCCTATTGCCTCCTTGTGAGCTATTTAACTTGACTTTTCACTTCAGAGGAAACAGTTATTTTTGTTATATCGCAAGTGCATACTGTAGGTTGTTCAGTCTTTGAAAATATACATTATATAAATATTTATCAGGTCAAAGTTTCTTTATTTTTTCATAGATTAATTATTACAGATAATTCAGATTTATTATTACAGAATCATGAAATCTGAGAGTTGGGATGGACTTCAATAGCCATATAGTCTGACTCATGTATGAAAGGAATCCGCTTTATAATCTGACAAGGAAACAAGTAGGTGGAACAGTGTGTAGGGTTCTGGACTTGGGAGTCAGGGAGACTTGAGTTCCTAACCTGCCTCTTTATTGTGTGACCCTGGGCAAGTCACTTAACCTCTGTCTCAATTTCCTCATCTGTAAAATGGGAATAATAATAATAATATGTACCGCTCAGAATTGTTGTAAAGATAAATGAAATTAAATACACATTTGTAGAGTAATTTGAAAACCTTAAAGTACTATATGAATGCTAACTATTATCATTACTTAAAGATAGGATTAACCTTACATTAGTCATTTATTCCCCCTGACGGTCTTGCACTGTGTGACGTATTGGAAAGACCTGGAATTAAAAAGACCTGGCTTTGAATCCTTCCAGGATTAGCTGAGTGACCTTGGGGAAGTCACTTTCCCACTCCCATGCTGTAAAATTTGGGACAGTGATCCCTGTAGGACCTACTTCACAGAGATGTTCTGAGGATTATGTTTGTAAATCTTAGAGCACTATGGTAGAATTCAGCTGTAACAGAAGTACTTCCATTCTTGAAGATTGCCATTCATGAGATTTATAGCAAGGGAGTACCTGCTTCAGTTTTATTCCCTTGTCTCTGAAATCACAAGTTGTTCCATTGTTCTCTAGGGACCATAAGTTTTCCCCCTTTTCTGTGGTCAGAAAAGTGCTACTCAATTGTAGCAACCATCTTCACCTAAGTACCCTGTAAGGGGCCCTTAAGTGCCAGTCCTTGAATCAGCCACTCTCTGTTCTTTTTCCTTCTCCTTAACAATTACAATATATCTCCAGTTTGCTACTCAAGGAAGTCTGGACTTACCCAGACATCCTGATGATCCCTTTGTCCTTTTGACTGAGACATAAAAAAAAATGTGTTCAAAACTGTCAGTTTTGCAGACTGTCTGCCAGCAACTTCTACTTGGTGAAATCATTTCCTCTTGATGGGCCTCAGTTTCTTAAGTGATCATTAATCAAGCTCTAAGGTCCCTTCTAGTGCAAAGAGTCTAGGACCCCATTCTGTGAGTCTAATCATTTTTCTCTTGTCAAGAAGAGGAATCACCCCCAAACAAACCAGGGACTCCCAGCTTCGCTAGCTCCTTTAGGTCCTCTCCTGAGCTATCACATCCACAGTGCTCTTCTCTTTAACTCTCATTGTCTAGAACAATTGTGTAGAATCCAAGAGCCTCAGAAATAGCAGTGCTCCTAGCCTAGCTATCCTCTTTGGAAGGATGATGATGAAGATGTAGCCTGGCACCTTCCTGCAGGGTCTACAGCCTCAGCTACTGAGGACCCAGAGAAGAAAGCTCTTGCCAAAAAAATCCTTGGCACTGTCAAATGCCCCACATCAGAAAATGATTATCATTTTATCAGTGGGAATGACTAAAGAAGAAACATTGCCATCTGCTTTGCTGCTGCCCCCTAAGGACCACAAAGCTTTTCCATCTGACTTGCAGCCAAATCTTTGCATATGTGTTGTCTCCCCCATTAGAATGTGAGCTCCATGGGTCTGCTAGGTGGTGCAGTGGATAGAGCACCTGCCCTGGAGTCAGGAGGACCTGAGTTCAAATCCATCTTCAAATACTTAATACTTACTAGCCCTGTGACTTTGGACAAGTCACTTAACCCCAATTGCCCTGCCCTCCCCCTCCAAAAAGAAAAGAAAAGAAAGCAGAATGTGAGTTCCTTGAGAGAAGGGACTGTCTTCCTTTTCTTTTTTTAGCTCCAGTGCTTAGCACAGTGCTTTGTATATGTTACGTTCTTAATAACCCTTCCCATGTTCTTTTGAAATACTAGGTTACTTCACTTGATATTAGGATATCAAGTGTTGAATAATAACAGTTAGCATTTTATAGAGTCCGCTAAAGTTTTCAGAGACCTTAAAATGTGTTATCTCATCTGATCCTGACAACAGCTCTAGGCGGTAGGTGCTATTAATTATCCCCATTTGAGAAATAAGGAAACTGAAGCCCAGAGAAGTTAAGTGACTTGCCCAGAGTCACACAGCCCATAAGTGTCTGAGATAAGATTTCCAACTCCAGGTATGGTACTCCATCTATTATGCCACTTAGCAGCCCCACTAATCAGTATTTATTAATGAAAAAGTCAATAAAAAAGTATTAAACACTTACCGTGTGTGTACTGCTAAATGCTGGGGAATTAAAAAACAAACACCAATAGTCTCTGTTCTAAAGGGGCAGGCAACACACAGGAGACTTCTTCTCCTCCTCCTCCCTCCTCCCTCTTTTCCCTCCCCCCATCTTTACTTCCTTCATTTGGTCCTTCCTTTCTTTTTATTATGTCCTTTGGTTTATAAAGGCAAAAAGGATTGCAGATAAAAAATTTAACACTTTTTCAGGAGACAGACTCTGTTTTCATTGGTTTTTTTGGTTTTTTTGTAAAAATTCTCTTTTGATGTCTATGTAGCAGTTGCTAACTAGCAGTATCACCATTAAGCCACCAGGATACCATGTCAAACCCATAAGTACAAAGTAGGGGAAAACTTTTGATCCAGAGGAGCTGATGGGAGGATTATAGAATCCATAATCTTAGGTTTAGAAGCAACCCCAGAGGCCACATAGTCCAGGTAGGATTTCGACAGGAATTTTCTGTGTAATATCATCAGCAGGTGATCATTCAGTCTTTGCCCAAAGCTCTCCATTGAGCAGGAACTCACCTCCTTCTAAGACTGCCTGCTCCATTCTGGGACAGGTTCAGTTGTCAAAAAGGTTTTCCCTACTTTGAGGCCAAGTCTGTCTCTCTATATTTAATTGACTGTTCTCATCTCTTCCTTCTGTGGTCAAGGAGAACAAATTCATTTCCTCTTCTAGTGTTGAAGAGTGAGGCAAAGTGTAACTACAAGTCCAGCCCAGGATTTGTATTCCACCAAGCTGTGTACTTGATTATGCTTAAGAAAGGCTGGTACAAAGCTTCTCCATGAACCCACGAAATGATGTATGTGCAAGATAAGGTACAAAGTAAAATACACGTTTACCATGCTCAGTGTGGGAAACAGGTAGTCTAAGGGAATGGGGTTCTGTTATTTTATTGTAATATTTCCTTGTCATAAGGGTATAAAAGGATACAGCAAATGCATAATAAATGAATTGCTTGCTTGTATCCCACCTGATCCATGTCTTTCTTATCGTGTCACCAAGCCCATTTGTCAGGACCACTGGACAAGTCCCTGACATTCTAGGAGCCCTCAGATGCCTAAAAACATATCTACCATATTCACTGCACATTCTCCAAGACAAAAATCTTCCATTTTTTAAAACTTCACACTCTGTTTCAACTAACTCACAGGGATGTTGTAAGGATCAAGTGCAATAGTATATGTAAAATACTTTGCAGACCTTAAAGCGTTCTGTAAGTGTTTCATTTACTATTGTTGTTATTTAACATAATGGACTCTAGGATTGGATGAAAACCAAATGGGTCATTTTCATAGGAGTTTGAGCACAGGAAAATTAATGGGAAAAGCGGCTTGTAACTATCCCTCACAGTTGCTCTAGCCCACCAGACGCAAATAGAAAAGTCAGTCATTTACAATAATCAAGAAAAGATCCTCAGGAAATTTGCATTATAAGTGAAAGACTCTCCAAGGTAGAAGGGACCCCCATCTAATGCTACTCAAACTTGAACAAGAATGTCCTCTCTATCTCCACAAGTAAGCATTCAGCTTCTCTTTGAAGATGAGATGACTAAGGAAAAGTGGAAGTAGAACATCTCTTTTTCTGACTTCAGGAAATCACACCTATTTGTTCTCTCTCTCCCAACTTGGATGGTCCCTGATCTTTCCTACAATTAGAAGTCAGATTGCCTAAATTTATGTTCTGGTTAATTTGTTTTCTTTTAATTAATTGGTCTTATTTGATTCTTTGCTTTTAATCCATAAAAATCTGTCTTCTCCTGTATTCTAGCCCTAAGCTGAAGAGGTCTAGTTGCTCTAGCCTGCTAAATACAGGTAGAAAAGTCAGCATTTGCAATAATCAAGAAAAGATCCTTGAGAACAATTGACCATTATAGGTGAAAGACTCTCCAAGGTAGAAGGGACCTCCATCTAATGCTACTCACACTTGAACAACAATCTCCTCTCTATCTCCACAAGTAAGCATTTAACTTCTCTTTGAAGAACTCTAGGGACAATGAACTCACTACTCCTTGAAGCAAACCATTGCATTCTAATTATAAGGAAGTTCTCTCTGATACTGAGTCATTCACAGTCTACCTCTCCACAACTTTTACCCATTCTTTTAACTCTGGTCTCTAGGGCTGAGAAGACAAAGCCTGTCTTCCATATGAAAGTCCTCCAGATAGAGGAAGATGGCTAGCTTGTTCCCCTCTGGTTTTCTTTTCCCCAAACAATCCCCAATCCCTTCAATGGATTCTGATACAGGATTTTAAGTTTCCTTCTCATCTTGTTTATCCAAGACAAAGTTTTCCCAGCAACTTTTATGATAGGGATATAATAATAATAAAAATAATAATAGAGATATACACAATGCAAACACATAAAAACATAGGTTATTTTAATATAACTCCAGTGTAATTACTACTCAGATACTAGAAAATTATATTTCTTTCTCTACTTGTTTCCAATATCATTAACAGTGCGGTGTACTGGAACAACCCCAGGACTAGTGTTCAAATACCAGTTCTTTCTTGGTCACATCACTTAATGTCACACAAGGCCTTGGTTTTCTCCTCTGTAAAATAAGAGGCTTGATAAGGTGGCCTCCAGTGTCCTTTCCAGCCCTACATCTAAGCCATCACCCTTGGGGACAGACAGGCTTCTAGAGGATAGTATGCCTCAGTTTCCTCATAACCAAAGTAGGTGTGGAATTTCACTCCTTGTGGCTACCAGGGCAGAACATGGAGCTCAGAAGGAACAGTAGATGGTGTTGGCTTTAAGCAGTGAGTAATGAGTGCCTGCAGGGAAGACCTCTTCTGAAAGACCTTGAGCTAGTGAGCAGCTTTCTCTTGGTGAAAGCTATGTTGCAGATGGTTTATTTTAGCCTATGGCCCCCTTTGTTTTTAGCAGTCCAATCCATTCCAGCCTTGTCTTGCATTTCACTTTCTGAAGGAGATACAGCAGCCACCACCACCACACCACTACCACCACCCACCATTGGAAATCTCTAAGGACAGTAGTAGCAATGGACTGGCATCCCATACCAGAATGTGTTTGCCCATGGACAGATCTTTGGAAATGCAATAATCCATTTGATTTGTCATTGCTGTCCCTGGGCCACAGACAATGCCTTAAGCTCACAAAGAAGATCCCCCGTGCGCTTGCTTATGTTGGTGACAAAGGGTAACATCTCTGGGCTATGTCAGATGTTCCTTTAAATATTAACATGGACATTTCCCAGGCCAGAGTCTATTTTATTCCTTTGGATTTGATCATTTATAGGTCTATGGCCAAACAATGAATGGGCCTGGTTGCTTGAATGGTCGATTCAATTTGGTTGCTACGACAACTGAAATACAGACCGACCTTAGCTTCCAAACTGATTCAGTTCCAAAAGTTCATTTGTTAGTCAGTCATTTGGAACTCAGTGTGCATTTTCCCCATAGAAGCAACATTATATAAGGTGGTTTTGTTCTCCGACCAGCCCACAGAAGCTTATTTAACCCATGATGTCACTGGAATACTGTGGAAAATGGAAAATTCTATGACAGATCTGTGATTTTATCACTGTGGGCACTCCTTCAACGGACACACATCTCCATCCCTTCTAAATCTTACTAGAGAGCTTTACGAGTGTCCAAGAACAAAAAAAAATACCCCCTGGTAGGCATCTTTCTGGTGATGAGTTCATCTTCTACTTCATAAATGGCAGCCTTTTGAATTTCTCTTTATTTTTTAGGGCTGGCATACTCTTGCTGGAAATATCAATATTCACTTGGAGTCAGGAAAACCTAGGTTCAAATTCTTTCTCATCAGCTTACTAATTGTGTGACTCTGGGCAAGTTAATTAGCATGCTAGCACCTCAGTGCCTCTGCTCAGGAGACTGTTGTGAGGATCAAATTTATTTAAAGTACTTTGCAAATCTTAAAATACTATACAAATATCAGTTGATTTTATTTTTATTCACTTAACCCAGCATTAAAGAGACAGTTGAGCATAATGAATAGAGAGCTAGCCTCAGGACCATAGTCACCTGAATTCATGTCCCATTTCTGACACGTGCTTGCTGTGGGAGCCTGATCACATCACTTAAACCCCTCTGTGTTCTAAACATCTGTGTGAGATTATCAATTGCAGAAGAGGCCTCAACTTGTTTTAGAAAAGGGCATTCCCTGATCCAGGCATTACCTACACCAATGAAATTACCTGAAATTAAGTAAGGTCTCAGTCCTTACTTAATCCTGGTGCTAAGCCAGCATCACCTTCTTGTTTCATTAGGGCATCAGAATATGACTCTAGTGGACTTTCAGTTAGTGATGAAAAATAACAGACAATGCCATAGAAATAGTGTTAATTTAGTAAAATCAAAACCTGATACATTTGAATTAAAACTATGTTTGAATTGATCATGAATGGTGCTATTTGGAGGGAAAAAAATAGAATCAATCAAGACTACTTCTTAGCTAGGACCTCACCTCATATATCTCTCAAAAAAAATGAAACTGGGGCGGCTAGGTGGCACAGTAAAGAGAGCACCAACCCTGGAGTCAGGAGGACCTGAGTTCAAATCCAGCCTTAGACACTTGATACATTTACTAGCTGTGTGACTTTGGGCAAGTCACTTAACCCCAATTGCCCTCCAAAAAGCAAAAAAAAAAAAAAAGCCATTTTTCTTTCTTCTTCATCTCCCATTACTTAGATGTTTCCTCCTACTATGTCTTCCTTCACCTTTTTCTCTCACGAAGAGATAGCCCCTCTCATTTCCAAGAAAAAAAAAAAACAAAAAACCTCTACATGCTTCTTTGGTCCTATCCTCTCCCATCTTCTCCATCAGATTTCCACCTCTTTCATCACCACTTTCTTTCTCTAATCTGTATCCTTTCCCAGCAAGTCCCTTCCTTAATGCCTACAACATGCTCATGTCTTCCCTCTCCTTAAAAACACACTCACTTGAATCAATCACCCATGCTGGCTATCATCCTATATTTCTCCTCCCTTTTTCAGTAAACTCTTTAAGAAAGCTGTCTCCGCTGTCTCCACTTCCTCTCCTCTCATTCAATTCCAAATATTTTGCAGTCTGTCTTTTAGCCTCATCATTTGGCTGAAAATGCCCTCTCCAAAGTCGCTGAAGAACTTAATTTTCAAGTCTTACCCTTTTCTCAATCCTTATCTTTCTTGATCTCTCTGCAGCCTTGGAAATGCTCTTTCCTTTCATATTTTTTTCCTAAATGTTTTTTGTGATACTATTCTTTTCTTGTTCTCCATTTTACTGTATGACATCTTGCTAGATCTTGCTAGATCTTCATCCATGTTATGCCCACTAATTGTGTGGGTGGTCACTGAGTCTTCCCCTCCTTTTTATACTAGTGCTTTATGATCTCATCAGCTGCAGTGGCTTAAATTATCACCTGTATGTAGATGATTCTCTAACCCTTTATGCTGAGCTCTGATCTCATATTACCAACTATCTTTTGGACATCTCAAACACAACATGTCAAAGCCATAACTCTTTAACTCTCCCCCATACCTTCCCTTCTTTCAAACTTCCATATTATTTTTGAAGCTATCACCATCCTCCTTGTCACTCAGACTCACAATCTCAGTGTCATCCTTGCCTCCCCTCTTCCATTCACTTCACAAATACAATATGTGGAGGGGGTGGTTTCTACTTTGACGTTGTCTCTTGTATGTGTTGCCTTCTCTCCCCTCACACAATGGACTGTTGCAGTAGTTTTCTGGTTGGCCTCTCTCCCTTATTACTCTTCCCACTCCAGTTTGTCCTCCACTCAATTGCTAAAATATAGCTGAACCCCCCTACTCAATAAACTGGTTTATATGACCCCCAAGATTGAATAAAAACAAAATCCTCCATTTGTATTTTAAAGGCCTTCACAACATGACCCTTTCCTATGTTTCCATTTTTCTTATACCTTTATCCTTTCCCCATACTTTTGTTTGTTTTCCAGGTCTTCCTTGACCTCTATTTGCAAGTGCCTTTCTTCTGAAATCATTTCTGATTGATCCTGTATTTATCTTCTATACACATATTTGTTGCATGCATATTGTCTCTGCCATTAGACTGTGAGTTCCTGCATTTTTGCCTTTCTTTGTTTACTGTGGGCTTAGCACAGTGCCTGGAGTACAGAAGGCACTTAATCAAGCCTGTTGCTTAACTGACTTGCATTTTTTGTGTCTGTATCCCCAACATGTAGACACCCTGAGCACAAGGTAGCACTTTATAAACACTTGTTGACTGATTAATGTGTAGTTATAGAGCCATATGGGACCTTGGAGATTGTCATAGAATCCATATTTGAGTTGGAAGGGACCTGAAATACCATCTACTTGAGTACCCTAATTTTACCAATTACAATACTAAGGACCAGAGAGGTTAAATGACTCACCAGAGTGTAGATTTAGAGTTGGAAGAGATCTCAGAGGTCATCTAATCCAACTCTCTCATTTGGTAGAGAAATTGGAGAGAAGCCAAGAGAGCTTAAGTGAGTTGTCCAAAAACTCAGAAATACTAGGATTAGAGATGGGGTCTGATCCCAGGTCCCCTGCTTCCTGAACCAGTGTTCTTTATATTGCACCATGCTATTTCCTATTAACCCAGGTTCTGCTATGATGGAATGAAGGTTGAATGTGGAGTTAAAGGACCTGGGTTGAAATCCCAAGCTCTGCCATTCCCTATGGGTAGGACATTGGGCAAATCCTCTGGGCTTCCATTTTCTCAGCTATAAAATAAGGAAAAATATATTTTCTAAGGCCCCTCACCCTTCTGAACCTATGTTCCTATGATTTTGTCTTCTTCTTACTCTGAATGTAGCACCATTTCAACCTTTGCCTTCATTTTATGGAAAATAAAATTGAGGCCCAGATAGAGAGAGATAAATAAACTTGTCCAAGGTTACATAGGGAGTTAATAGTAGAATAGGTGCTAAGATACAGTTTTCATGACTTCTAGTCAAAGTTGGGAGTAATAGCACCATGTAGCCTTCATGACACCATCATGCAACTTTAGAGCCCCCTTTGGGCAGAGCAAGGCCTTTATGGTTGTTGTCATATTGTGGATATTTTCTGTTTTGTTTTGGTTTTTTTTTTTTTTTTTTTTGCTTTTTGGAGGCTTATTGGGGTTAAGCAACTTGCCCAATGTCACACGGCTAGTTTTTTTGTGTTAAGTGTCTGAGGCTGGATTTGAACTCAGGTCCTCCTGACTCCAGGGCTGGTGCTCTACTCACTGTGCCACCTAGCTGCCCCACTCTGTTGGTATTTTCAAGGATATTAGAGACTTATATGATTTATTCTTTATTATCGATAGGTTATTGGGTTTTTCCCAATTTATTTATTTATTTTTGGTTTTCAACATTCATTTCCACAAGATTTTGAGTTACAAATTTTTCTCCCTGTCTCTCTCCTACCTCCACCCCAAAATAGCAAGCCTATTGAATACCCCTTCCCCCAATATGTTCTCTCTTATATCTTCCCCCATAATCCACCCTTACTTTCTAGTAGGACAAGTTGGATTTCTATATCCCAGTGCCTGTGTATCTTATTTCCCAATTGCATGTAACATACATTAACATTTGTGTTTTGTGAAACTTTGAGTTCCAGAGTCTTTCCTTTCTTCCCTCCTCACCCACCCCCCACTGGAAGACAAGCAATTCAACATAGGTTGTACATGTGTAGTTATGCAAAACATTTCTACATTAGTTATATTGTGAAAGACTAACTATATTTCTCTCCATCCTATCCCATCCCCCACTTATCCTATTTTCTACTTTGACACTGTCCCTTTTCAAAAGTGTTTGCTTCTAAATACTCTCTCCCCTAGTCTGCCCTCCCTTCTATCACCCCCCCCCCCTTATCCACTTCCCCCCTGCTTTCCTGTAGGGTAAGATACCCAACTGAATGTGTATGTTATTCCCCCATTAAGCCAAATTCAATGAGAGTAACGTTGACCCTTTCACCTTCCTGTTCTTCCCCTCCATTGTGACATTGTTCTCTTGTCTCTTTTATATGAGATAATTTACCTTAATCTCTCTCTCTCTCTTTATCCTTCTCCCATTATATTCCTCTCTTACCTCTTAATTTTATTTTAAAAATATCATCCATTCATATTCAACCCATCCTGTGCCTTTTGTCTATGTATACATGAACACAGATTTGCACACACTCAGATATATACTTAGACACACATACATTCTTCTATACATACATATATATATGTATATATATTCCCTTCAACTATCCTCATATTGAGAAAAGTCTCATGAGTTACAATTATCATTTTTCCATGTAGGAATACAAATAGTTCAAGTTGAATAAGTTCCTTATGATTTCTTTTTCTTGTTTACTCTCTCATGCTTGTCTTGCTTCTTTTAATTGAAAGTCAAATTTTCTGTTCAACTCTGGTTTTTTTGTCAAGAATGCCTGAAAGTCCTCTATTTCATTGAATGACCATATTTTCCCCTGAAGTAGTATACTCAGTTTTTCTGGGTAAGTGATTCTTGGTTTTAATCCTAGCTTCACTAGGATCTCCAAAATATCATATTCCAAGTCCTTTGATTCCTTAATGTAGAAGCTGCCAGATTTTGTGTTATCTTTATTGTTTTTCCATAATAGTAAAATTGTTCCTTCTTGGCTGCTTGTAATATTTTCTCCTTGACCTGGGAACTCTGGAATTTGGCTATGATATTCCTAGGAGTTTTCTTTTTGGGATATTTTTCGGGAGGTGATTGGTGAATTCTTTACATTTCTATTTTGTCCTCTGGTTCTAGAATATCAGGGCAGTTTTCCTGGAGAATTTCTTGAAGGATAATTTCTAGGTTCTTTTTTTGATCAAGGCTTTCAGGTAATCCAATAATTTTTACATTGTCACTCCTGGATCTAGGTCAGTGGTTTTTTTCCAGTGAGATATTTCACATTGCCTTCTATTTTTTTATTTCTTTGGATCTGTTTTATAGTATTTTAATTTCTCATAAAGTCATTAGCTTTCATTTGCTCCAATATAATTTTGAAGAAATTATTCTCTTCAGTGAGTTTTTGAAATTCCTTTTCCATCTGGAAAATTTGGCTTTTTAAGGCATTCTTCTCCTCATTAGCTTTTTGGACCTCTTTTGTCATTTGAGTTAGTCTACTTTTTAAGGTGTTATTTTCTTCAGAATTATTTTGGATCTCTTTTAGCAGGCTATTGACTCACTTTTAATTATTTTCTTGCATCAATCTCATTTCTCTTCCTAGTTTTTCCTCCACTTCTTGTACTTGATTTTCAAAATCCTTCTTGAGCTCCTCCATGGCCTGTGACCAATTCATATTTTTCTTGGAAGTTTTTGATGCAGGAGTTCTGATTCATTCCAGTCCCATGCTTTGAACCTTTTTGTCCCCAAAAAAGGATTGTATTGTCTGATTGTGCTTCCTCATCTTACCAGTTACTCGACTTTTGAGCTCTTTGCCACAGTAAAACTCTCTGGAGAGAGCTTTGTCCCAAATTTCTGGGGTTTTTGCAGTTGCTAGAGCTTTTGGTTGGGTTCTCTCCTACAGCCCCCACGAGCTCTGGCTCACTGGCCACACACCCCAAGACCACCACCCAAGACCATGATCCAGGTAAGTTAAAGCAAATGCAATTACCCTCTGAATGGTTTCTTGGTCCCCCTATGGTCTTCATGCCAGAAGATCTGAAAGCACCACCATGCGTCCTGCCACTTCTTGCCCTGGGGTTGAGGTCTGGATCTCTCTGTTCCTTCACCCTTACCACAGAGTTCCCGACTGACCTTTTATTTTTTCTTTGGAATTTATGGGTTGAGGAATCTGGAAACTGCCACAGCTGCTGGTGATTGATTCTCTTGAAGTCTGCTCTAGCTGGTCTGGGCACTGGTCGGGGCTGTCCTGGGGTTGTTATTCAATGGAGACAGCATTTGGCTCCCAGCAGCAGTGTGATAGCCCCTCCTTTTTGGCCTGCCAGGCTGCCTTCAGCTGGAGATTTGTTTCTCTTTGTCTCTTTGTGGGTTCTGTAGCTTTAAAATTTGTTTAGAGTCATTTTTTACAGGCATTGGAGATGGTTGAAGCCAGATCCCACGCCAATTTGTGCTTTTTCTCCGCCATCTTGGCTCCGCCCTTAGATTATTAGTTGTGTAGCATACTGTTAATATAATTTGGCTTGGAAAAATAGCATGGTGTTGTGGTAAGATGAATTTGAAGTAAATAAATAAGTAAAAGAAGTCAAAGGGTATGAATTCTAATGCAGTGAGGTCTTTTTCAATTAATGCTAACAATCAATCCCCCAAAGTGATTGCATGTATTTGAATTCACATTACTAAAAGTTAATATAATTATGTAACATATGCTTCCAGCCCATCGGAAATATGCAGTGTGAACAAAAAAAATAATGATCACTTCGGGAGATTTGTTATTTGCACGAATTGGGACCTAACTATACTGCTTCTGCCACTTACTACTTGGGTGACATTGTGCAAATCATTCCCCTAGATCTCAGTTATCTGTATCATAAGGAGGCTAAAGTAGATGCCCTTCGTGCTCTAGGTCTATACTCCTCAACATACACTTGGAGTTATCTTCCTTTAAAGGTAGAGCTCATTCAGCAAACAAAGATTTGTTAAGTCCCTATGATGGGTAAGGATTATGTCAGGCAATCGTGCTATAATCATGTTTATTGAATAAATAAATGACTTCTTTCCCTTACTACAAATGGACACATTGTGGTCCTTTGATGTTAATCTTTCCTTTAATATTAAAATTGTTTTTGAATTCTATGATCCCAAGATCCCAAAGATAATCAGAGATTTAGATCTTAAAGGGTAACATTTAGTAGAACAGACTTCATCTTTCAGATGAAGACACAAAGGCCCAGAGGAATTGCCCAGGGTCACAGAGGTAGTCTAAGTCAACAGCAGGGAGATTTGAAGTTAGTACCCTTCTAATTGTACCAGCCGCCATAGATCAGAGATGTATTCCTAGAATACATATCATAAAAGATGTCATAGAATCATAGATTCAAAACTGGAAGGGACCTTAGAGCTCATCTCGTCCAAGCCTTTCATTTTCCAAATTAAATATAAAAAAACTAAGGGCCAGAGAAATCAAGAAGGTTACTCAGACTCACACAGGGAACAAAGGCAGGAGATAGACCCAAGTCCTTTGACTCCAAATCTGGCAGTCTCTTCATTCTACAACATTGCAGAGCAGAGAAAGATTTTTTGCAGGTCCTTTCTAAATAGTATTCACTTGTTCATCTCTTTAGTTGATAAGTCTCATAGATGTACTAGGACTGTATAAGCATTCTGAGGCCAGTCACACTAAGCCTTACATTGACTGATGTTTTCCCCAAAAACCACCTCTTCAGGTCTGTCACTGTCCTCGAGCTCCCCAAATTCAGACGGGATTTTGTTAGCCTGCGTGACTCATCAAGCCCCTTTAAACTGAGGTTTGTTCTCTGTAGCTGCCATGCCTATGCTAGATAAGCCATATCCACGTAATTTTAAAGTACAGAGTGAGTTTGGCCTCCAGCTCTCTTCCTAAACATATTTTAACTTATTGAATCTGTGGACTGGAGAAAGTTGTTTGGCCTTGAGCCTGCTGCTTTATCATGCTGCCTGCAGCGGGAAATGATCACTAGGAAATACATGACCCCACTTTTATTGGAAAGATATTTATAGGTATCAGTTATACTGCATCTGAGTGTGTTTAATGTGGAGAGACTATGCAGGGTATACAATGAGACTGACTATGAAGGCCGAAAGACTCCATCAAGAAGTTTATGATTTCTATCTAAAGTCAATAGGAATACACTTGCTTATAGGATCATAGAACCTGAGATTTGGAAGGAACTTCCAAGTCATTAGCAGTTAACATGGTACAGTGGAAAAAGCTCTGGACGCAGAAGACCTAAATTCAAATCCTACGCTTAATAACTGGGCGATTTGGACATAACACTTAATGCAAGTTAATTTTGCTTATCTAGGAAATAAGGAGACTCAGCTAGATGGCCTCTGTAGTCTCTTCTGACCCGAGATATATGATGTAATTCTTCTTCTTTTTGCTACCATTGTCAGCTATTTTAAACTTTCCAAACAATACAGGAATCCCCCTCTACAACATCCTTGACAAGTAGTCATCCATTGCTTCTGTTTGGCTTATGACTCAGTGTGGTGACCCATTCTTTTGTTGGGCAGATATCATTGGGAGGAAGATCCTCTTAATAATGGGGCAAAACCTGCCTCTCTGGAATGTCTGCCTGTGGATCCTGGTTCTACCCCCTGTAGCTACACAGAATAAATCCAATCCATATGGTAGCTATTCACACATTTGAAGACTGGATTGTGTCTTCCCTGAGGTTTTCATTTATTCAATTAATTATTTTTAGTTTTCAAATTCATTTCCATAAGATTTTGAGTTCCAAATTTTCTCCCCATCTCTACCTCCCCCCACCCAAGATGGCACATAATCTTGTGGTTTCTCCCATTGGTTTTAATTTTTCTTTTCAACATAACTAATGTGAAAATAGGCTCAATATGAATATTAATATATATGTAGAGCCTATATTAAATTATGTGCCATCATGGGTGGGGGGGCTGCCCATCAACTGGGGAATGACTGACTAAATGGTGGTATGTGATTGTGATGGACTACTATTGTACTATAAGAAATGGCAAGTAGGATGGTTTCAGAAAAAACCTAGAAGACTTGTATAAATTGATGCAAAGTGAGGTGAGCAGAACCAGGGGTATCTTGTATATAGCAGCAAAAGTATTGTAGTAATGATCAACTATGAATGACTTAACTGTTCTCAGTAATACAGTGATCTAAAACGATTCCAAAGGACTTCCAATGAAAAATGCTATCATCCTCCAGAGAGAGAACTGATGGAGTTTGAGTGCAGATTATAGCACAATTTTTAAGCTTCATTTTTCTTCATTCTTTCTTTTTTGGCAACATGGTTAATATGGAAATATGTTTTTCATGATTTCACACATATAATTGATATCACATTTTTTTGCATTTTCAATGGGTGGGGGTAGAACAGAGAAAGAGAATTTGGAACTCAACATTTTAAAAAATGAATGTTAAAAATAAATAATTTTTTAAAAACCCCTGCAGACCACATACTTAGCATACATATTTATTTTTTAATACATGAATGAATCAAAATCAGATTAAGGAACCATATTTTTATCTGGTTCAGGCTCTGTTCAGGAATGTTATGGACCTCATTTGATCTGTAGACCATATATTTGGCACCTCTGAATTAGATTATTTAGAAGAAACAAAAAAAAGGAAAAAAAGAGAAAAACATAGTTCTTTTTCTAGATGTGGAAATCATTTTCCATCACGAGTCCTTTGGAGTTTTCTTAGATCCACGCATTGCTAAGAAAAGATAAATCTATCAATGTGAGTCATTGTACATTGTGGCTAATACTATGTAAAATGTTTTCCTGGTTCTGCTCACTTCACTCAGTATCAGTTCATTCAAGTCTTTCTAGGTTTTTTTTTCTGAAGTCTGCCTGCTCATCATTTCTTATAGCACAAGAGTATTCCATTACATTCATATACTACAACTTGTTAAGCCATTCTCCAACTGATGAGTATCCCCTCAATTTCCAATTTTTTGCCACTACAAAAAAGCTGCTGCAAATATTTTTTGTATATAAGGGTCCTTTTCTCATTTGTATAATCTTTTGGGATATAGACCTAAAAATACTATTGCTGGGTCAAAGGGTATGCACATTTTAATAGCTCTTTGGGCATAGTTCCAAATTGCCCTCCAGAATGGTTGGATCAGTTCACAATTCCACCAACAATACATTAGTGTTCCAAATTTCTTACATCTTTTCTAGCATTTATCATTTTCCTATTTTGTTATGTTAACCAAGTTGTTGATAAAAATTGTAAAAAAAATACAGAGACAGAGCAGAACTAATAATTATTTGGTGCTTCTGGAATTCAATCACTGAACCAGAATGGAAGCCAATTAACTGCACTGTTATCCAGTTTTCAGCCTTCCATCTTATCTCAGAGAATAGTCTGAGAGAATTGATCAAATGGCTTCCCAAAATCTAGATGCATCATATTTATAGAATTCTTCTCAACTATGTGATCAGTTGTGTGTAGCTGACACTGCGGACACTTTAAAGGATACTAAAATTCCAGAATTCTGGAATTTCAGAGCTGGATGCTTCCTCAGTTACCATCTAATCCAACCTAAATCCCCCCCCCCCCCAAGTCTTCCTACTAAAACATACTTAACAAGAGGTTACTCAGTCCTTACCTGAAGACTTCTAATGATGGGGAACACACTTGTTTCCAAGGCAGCCCTTTCAGCTTAAAATGACTCTACTTTGTGCAGGAAGGATCAGGCATTTCCATTTTCAGGAAATTGTAGGAAGTAGATTTGGTACATTGCAATAACTAGGATGGAACAAATACTCCAGATACTAAAACCATTGGGTACTGAAAAGGCAGTAGGTGGCATAGTGGATAGAGGGCTGGTCTTGGAGTCAGGAAGACCTTTGTTCAGATCTCACCTCAGACGCTGTGTTACCCTGGGCAAATAATTTAACCTCTACTTGCCTCAGTTTCCTCATCTGTAAAATTGAGACAATAGCAGTTGTCTCCCAGGATTGTAGTGAGGATCAAGTAAGATAACATAGTACCTAGCATGTATTAAGTGCTATATAAATATTGTTGTTGTCATTATGACAACATTGCATTTTTTTAAGAGTTAGAAATGATTGAGCTTAACACCCAATTGGCAAGACTGGTTCATTAAAATAGGAAACTCTCAGACTGTACTCTTCCTCATTCTGGTGATCCCTCCTTAGTTGGGTACCTTCACCTTTTTTCCTTCTCACCCCCAGGAGAAATCCTCCATATAATAACTTTGTTATTTCCTTGGGTGTCCACCCAGAGGTTCAAGTATCTAGAGTCACTGTCTCCTCAAATTGTGTTTTGGTGTTTTTTCCTCACCTGAATGTCTGTCAGTCAATAAACCTTTATTGAGCACCTACAATGTGCCAAGCACAGTGCTATGCTCTTGCTGACACAAAGAAAAGAAAGGGCCAATCCCTGTCCTTCAGAAAGATCACAATGGAATGGAAAAAGCAACATGCAAACAACTATGTGCAAACAACCTAACTACTGGCTAAATGAGAAATAATCAAGAGAGGAAAGGCACTAGAATTAAGGGAGATCAGGAGGGGCTTCCTGTAGAAGATGGGATTTTAGCTGTGTCTTCAAGGAAGCCAGGTAAACAGGGAGGGAGAAGCATTGTGAAGGGAGAGCATTCCAAACATCTGGAACAGACAGTGAAAATGCTCAGATAGGAGAGAGAGTGTCTTATTTGAGGAATAGCCAGGAATCCAGTGTCTGTGGAATGAAGATTATGGTGTAGAGGAGGTGGAAGGATGGGAGTGGTGACTATAAGGTATAAGAAGACTGAAAAAGTATATAAAGAATATTTCGGGGGGGGGGAGAGAATCAGGTTATGAAGTACTATAAAGTATATACATATATATATGGAGAGAGAGAGAGAGAGAGAGAGAGAGAGAGAGAGAGAGAGAGAGAGAGAAAATTAGGTTATGAAGGGCTTTGAATGCTAAGCAGAGGATTTTATATTTGATCTGGAAGTCATAGGCAGCCACTAGAGTTTATTTGGTAGTATAGACATGGTAGGACCTGCACATTAGGAACATTACTTTGGTGGCTGAAAGGAGGATGGACTGAAGTGAAGAGAGACTTTTGACAGGAAGACCAACCTGCACCATGATGGTAGTGTCAGAAGAGAGAAAGTAGCACAGTCAAGACATGCTGCAAAGATAGAATAGGCCGGCCTTGGAAACAGAGTGGATAAAGAGGGAGTGAGAGTTAATGAGTTGATTTGAGAGGATGTTCCTGACTCTTTGCCCCAGGCATTCTTTATGAAGCTTGCCCTCATTGTCAAAATGGGTAGTTCTGGCCCTACTGGGGTGTTACTAGAACATCATCTCAATACCAAGGCCTTTATAAGGTGGAGTAGAGGAGCTAGCTAGCCCATCAGTACCTCAGTTTTATCAAGACAATCTCTATGGATGCCGTTTTATGTGCTATTAAACTGAACAGAGCTGCTCGCCAATAAAACCTTTTGAAATAACAGCTCATTAAAAGCTTTCCTTAATACGGAGTTTTCTAATTAATGTCAATGGGGTGCAAAGCTTAGAAAGCTGAGTTGACTGTAATGTTCAGAAAGTAGGTAAAATTTAAAAGGGTCTTATTTTTCATTAGCCATGTTTTAGTAAATCTAATGAAATCTTTGTGACCTGAATACATTGCAGAAAAGTCACAATTGCTTTGTCTCTGGCTTTGTTCCTTCTCCCACCTTTCATTTATAAGATGTTGCTTTGTCATTCTTGAGAAGGAACCTCAGTAATAGTCTAATTCCTTCTCTTGGTCTTACAGAGCAGAAACTGAGGCTAGCACAGGACTTACCCAAGTGGATGGCCTGTTCACATTCATGTAACTTTGGGGTAACTCAGCTAGATGGGAATAATAATCCCTAATATGTTCTTCTCAGAGGGCTGTGGTGAAGATCAAATGAGGCCATGTGTATAAAGTGTTTTGAAAATTAAAATACTTTGCAAATTATTAGTAGCTGAGCTGTAATTAGAACTCGTATCTTCCCCCTCTTCCCAGTCTAATGCTATTTCCACTACATCCCACAGTGTCCTTGAATAGGTCAGAATTTATGAGCACAATCAGAATAAAAAGAAGCCATGTGAAATATGACAAATCTATTAAAATGTTAGAAATTAGAAAAATGCTAATAGATGTTGGAATAAAGGGGTAATTAAGGTGGGAGGGGCAAAATGAAGCCACTTTTCTTCCTGATGGGACCTGTTATGATACTTAGAACTAGAGACTGAGTACATGCCTCTAGCTGAGAGACTGAGTCCTCAAAAACTCCAGAACACCTCCTCTCTTTCTTCTCTCTCTCCTTTTTCCTTTCTCTCTTTCTATGTCTCTCTGGTCTCTCTCTGTCTCTCTGTCTGTCTCTGTTTCTCTCTCTCTCTCTCTGTTTCTCTGTCTTATAACAACCCTGAGCCCTAGACAGTGCAAAACTCCAGCTGGGTGCCCTGCCCTGAAGAGTATACACCTCCACATTTATGGCTGAGCTCTAAAGAGTATAACCCTTCAGCAGGATTGGGGGACCTTAGAGAGCGTATAGCTTTAGCTGGGTGTTGATGTTCTAGACCCTATTCACAGTAGAAAATTTCTGTCTCACTGTCTCTTTATTTCAAGCACAAAAGAGACTGTGGGGGTGGGGGTGGGGTGGGGATAGGAATGATGGCGAGGATTGAGCTGGTCAAAGCAGCAAAGATGTTTCTTCTTTCTCAAAGGCCTTGCCAGCATGTTGTGAGTAACAATATTGTGGTGTTATTGTTGCAGCTATTGCTGAAACCTCAACTTATATTTTTATGGCTGCTTATGGTTCTCAAAAAGCTCTTGGAAATTCTCCCTCTCTTCTCTCTTCTCTCTCCTCTCTCCCTTTCCTTTTCCTCTTCTCTCTCTCTCTCTCTCTCTCTCTCTCTCTCTCTCTCTCTCTCTCCCTCCCTCCCCCCCATCTCTCCCCCTCTCCCCCCCTCTCCCTCTCCCTCTCTCCCTTATAACAACCATTTGAGGCAAGAGGTTCAGTAAGTACTATCCCAATTTATCCCTATTTCACAAATAAGGAAACTGAGGCCCGCACAATTTATTAGCTCAGGGTCACATGACTAATAAATGACAAATTGGGAACTATAACACAAGTCTTCTGCCCTTTCACTATCTAATCCTGTCCCCCGGTCACCTAACAAGACCTAAAAATAATGGGACAAAGAACTGATAAGCTTTGATGGGGATGAGGGGTGTCAGAGAAAGTCTGGCAATCATGGATGGAGCAGTAACCAGGGAAGGCAGGCCTGCGGGTGTATAACAGCAGAGGCTCTGGGTTGCCAGGGAGCCAGCTGGAGGTCCAGGAATGTAGGGTACAGTGTGACCTGCTCATGTCTCCTCTCATTATCCATTTGTGGGAAAGGAATTATTGCTGCTAGACACAGAAATAAAGACGTTTCAGGCCCTACGTCTTTCATGCAAAGCCCAGGACTAATGTGCAGGAAGGCTGGCTGACCCTGAGACCATGTGCTGTTAAATGTTTTTATTTTATTTTATTTTTGATATTGTTGTTTTAAGCATGGCTTATAGTTAATTTTTCCATTTTTACCGAAGTACCTGAGAGTTCCCTACGGAATAAAATGTGCCACCCCTCCCCCCCTTCTCCTGCCAAACATGCCCCTCCTGTCCTGAAGAGCTATGCCATTTAGAAACCTTAGAAGAAAGTTCCAGTTTGCTCTGTAATCATGTTTCAATCAGCTTTATAGAATTGTGAAATTGATTGTCCCGCTGATGTAACATGCACTTTGGAGTAAGATACAGGCACGCTAATTCTCTGTTGGGCTTCACATGCAGAATAGAGAGATTTCAGCTTCCCGGTCCACCCCAAGAGGAAGGGAGTTCAAATCACCTTGAAATTACAATTTGAGAGCGTAACAGCATCAGGCGGCTCCATTTAGTTTTCCTAATCATCCTGCCAAAGTGCCAGTGATTGAGAAAGGAGATACACAGCATGACAGGGGCTTGTTAGGGAATGTGGATAAATGATGGAACTGGAAGAGCCGATCTGTGACCATAACAGCTCTAAAAGGAAAGGTGACAGAAGAGACACCCCCTGTTCCTCCAGGAAAGATAGGCCTGAGGAGTCAGAAGAGTATTTGAGTCCCCAGAAATGAAGAATGATACCTTACATTTGCATAGTAATACTGAATCTGTGTTGGAAGACGTGAGTTTAAATCTTGCCTCTACTAATTATTACCTCTGTGACTTTGGTAGAGTACTTAAATATCCCTGAGTGATTGTGTGGTTTGTCCTTAGTTCTCAAAGAGGACCATGACATCAGGGAGATGACATGACTTGCAGTTGACTTGGATCTGTCCAAGTTCACCAGCCTCACTTTCTCCTCCAGAGCCATCTGGGTAGAGTGACCAGATACTCATCAGGAAGACACACCTGGAGATGGCCCAGGAAACAGTGGGAGACCTTAACCCTTTTAAGCTAAGGTCTTCTCACGTTCGTACTCTGAGTGAGGCAACCCTGAATGATACTGAATTTGAGTCAGAGGACCTGAGTTCAAATCTTGCCTCTGCTATTTAATACTTGTTTGACTTTGGCAGAGTTACTCAGATATCTCCGAGCCTCAGTTTACTCATCTGCATAATGAGATAATTGTGCAAAGGTGTCCTCTCTGGTCTTTTTTCCAGCTCTTAAAACTATGACCCAGTTAACCTCTGGAAGTTTACAGAAAGAGATTTTGTAGCTGTTTTCTTATTTGATTCTCTTAACAAAACCTGGTGACGCAGGCAAGAGATGTATTATTATCTGAATGTTATGGCTGAAGCAACCAAAGATAGTCAGTGGCTTGGCCAAGGTCAGATACAGAGATGTTAATAGATACCAGGTCTCCTGAATCTCAGATTGATGCCCTCTATGCTGGATCCATAAGTCTCTCTCTCTTGCTATCCTACAGGTGAGGTGATTGAGGAAGAGGGTGTTGGTTTTCTCATTAAACCAGGACACAGCTGCTCCCCAGCCTTGGAATAAGTCCTCTCCAATGTTGCTCACTGAGACCATAAAACTGAGCCTCCATACATAAAGGGAAATAGAGGGTTGAGGCAATTTCCCAGATAATTTAAACAAATTCTTCCTTGTGAATTATTGACAATGAACTTTCCCTAGAAGTAAATCCAGCTGAAACTATATTATGTCAGCTCTCTCTAAAGTATCTTAGTGTTAGGTCATTGGAAGAACTTTGTGCTGGATTTTCTAATCTGTGGAGCAAGAATTTAGGGTGTGGGAGAAGGGAGAGAAAGAGGGGCAAGACATATTAATTTTTGTATTTGGATACCACTCCTAACAAGTCTTCCTGTTATTTAATTTTTCTAGGCAGCTAGGTGTTCTAGTGTGGATAGGGGAAGGAGAGAAGGAGCAAGAGAGGGAGGGAGGAGACGAACATTTGTGAAGTAGCCACCATGAAGCAGGCACTGTGCTTAAGCATGTTATAGATATTACCTGATTTGATCTTTATATCTTTGCAACAACCATGTGAGGAAGATACTATTATTATCCTCATTTCATAGTTGAGGAAACAGGCAAACAGTTAAGTGACTCGCCTAAGATCACAAGTTAGTACATATCTGAGGACAGATTTAAACTCAGGTCTTCCCAACTCCAGGCCTAGGACTCTATCCAATGTACTACCTAAAACAATGGATCTAATAGCACCTCACTCCTTAGGATCAGAGTGAATATTGAATGAGGTAACATCTATAATGTATGTTATAAAACTTAAAAGCCTATATATTTATATATAATAAGTATATATTTAGTTATATGAAATTTCTCTAGAAAAGACTCATCATTAGCTGTACATACACATATATATAATATAAAATTAAACAAAATATATATTAGCTATGTAATAGTTACATAAAACTAATGAGGAATTAGATATACACATATATGTATATATACAATCTCTAGAAAACATCATTACCTATGCATAATATATAAATATAATAATATATAAAACCCATCATTAGCACTCTCTCTCTCTCTCTCTCTCTCTCTCTCTCTCTCTCTCTATATATATATATATATATATATATATATATATATATATATAACTATATCTGTTGATATAGAGAAGAAGGAGAGAGAGACAGAGACAGAGAGAGAGACAGAGACACAGAGAGAGCTAATGAGGGGTCTTTTTCTTTTTTTTTAATTTTTGAGGGGTCTTTTTCTAGAGACCCTTCATATAAATATTACCTTAGCCTTTCAGGAAACTCTGCACACCCCCTCTAGTGAGGGAACACAGCACCTTCACAGTTAGCAAATGGCATAAGGAATGAGCTGTCAGAACAAAAGCCTTCATGATGTGGTAGGGCTGAGCCAACCATCAGACAAGAGTCATGGCCCGCCAGTTGGTTGGTACTCATAACTTTCCTAGATCAGATGTTCCTGTGAGAGCTTGTGCTTCTTGGCAGAGCCTTTGATCCCCCAGGGTCATTTCCCCAAGATGATGAGGTATCAGAAAAGAACATTAGTGGAAGAATAATAGTAGTTACAGTAACAAGAGATGGTGCTATAATAACCCCTTTTGGTTTCAAAACTGTCATATCTATCTCTCATGTGAGTTTCATAACAATCCTGTGAAGCAATAACAGCAGTGATAACAAGAACTCACATTTCTATAGCACTTTAAGGTTTATAAAGTGTTTTTCATAAGCTATCCTATTTTATCTTCACAATATCCCTGGGAGGGAGATTCCATGATTATCCCCATTTTATAGATGAGGAAACTGAGGCAAACAGGGTTAAGTAACTTGCCCAGGATCACACAGCTAGTGTCTGAAGTCAGATTTCAATATGTGTCTTCCTGACTCCAGATCCAACACTCGATCTATGCTTCAAGTATTCTTATTATTATCCCTGTTTTATAGATATAGAAACAGAGACACAGAGTAATATGGTAGAGTGGCACAGTAGATTAAATGGCAGGACTGGAACCAAACCGTTCCTCAGGACAGGGTGATGGAATTTTGCCCCTAGATGCAGGCATTTAGAGAGTACCTAATTTTAAAATAATGATTTTTTAAAAGTGCGGTTATTTAGTTTTTTACTTTTCTATTTGGTGCTTAAACCCTTCTAGCAACATAGAAACCACTGAGGGAAGGAGATGATGAGTTGACAAAAATAATTAATTAAAACAGGAAGCCACCAGTTGGCCTAAACCTTTCCCACTATAGTCGCCCAACTGACGTCCTCCCTCTCTTTGTCCTGTCTGGTTCCCCTCCTCTTCTGGACAGGCCTTGTAGTATCATAAGTCTCCGTCCCCAAGTTATGGGGTGATGTCTCTGGTTCTATACCTCAGGAGCCAAAGTGTCCCCTTCTACTCAAATGGGCTTTATATCTTTTTTTTTCCTTCACCTTATTAGTTATAGAATTGATTTGAATGCACATGTCATGTTGCTTGCTCTGGGCATGGAAAGTGCTAGTTCTGAATCTTTTCAGGACCAAGACTTCTTTTTAAAAAAAAATAATATTTTATTGATTTATTCCCATTTTTAAAAAACCTATTTTTTAAAACAGTTTTGAATTCCAAATTCTCTCCCACCCTCCTTTCTCTCCCCCATCATTGAGAAGAAAAGCATTTTGATAAAAGTTATGTATGTGCAGTCATGCAAAGCATATTTACATATTAGTCATGTGGCAAAAAAAAACACAGGAAAAATAAAGTAAATATATATTTAGTTATTATATGAGTAAAGTAAAGTAAAAATAAAAAATAAAATATCTGAATTAATATTCCATCAGTCCTTTCTCTAGATATGGACAGCATTTTTCATCATAAGTCCTTCAGAATGGTCATGGATCTTTGCATTGTTGAGAATAGCCAAGTCATTCACAATTGATCATCATCACAATAGTATTGTTACTGTGTTCTCCTGGTTCTTCTCACTTCATTTTACATCAACTCATGTAAGAATTTCCAGGTTTTTCTGAAAGCATTCTGTTCTTCATTTTTTTTTATAGCACGAGAGTATTCCATCACAATCATACACCAAAACTTGTTCAGCCATTCCTCAATTAATAGGAATCCCCTCGATTTCTAATTCTTTGCCACCCCAAAAAGAGCTGCTATAGATGTTGTATATATAGGTCCTTTCTCCTTTTTTTAATCTCTTTGGACTACAGACCTAGTAGTGGTATTGCTGAATCAAAGGATGTGTAGTTTTATAGCCCTTTGGGCATAGTTTCAAATTTTCCACCAAGAGTTCATTAGTGTCCCGATTTTATCACCTCAAACATTTGTAATTTTCCTTTTCTGTCATAGTGGTCAATCTGATAGGTGTAAGGTAGTACCTCAGAGTTGCTCTAATTTTCATTTTTCTAATCAATAGTGATGTAGAGCATTTTTCATATGATTATAGATTGCTTTAATTTCTGCATCTGATAACTGTCTGTTCATATCTTTTGATCATTTATCAAATGAGGAATGACTCAAATCATTATTAATTTGACTCAATTCTCCATATATTTGAAAGATGAGGCCTTTATCAGAAAAAAATTGCTATAATTTTCCCCCAATTTTCTGTTTTCTTTCTAATCTTGGTCACATTAGTTTTGTTTGGGCAACCCATTTTTCATTTAATGTGATCAAAATCATCCATTTTACATCCGGGAATGCTCTCTACTTCTTGTTTGCTAGTAAATTCTTCCCTTATTCATAGATCTGACAAGCAAACTATTCCACATTCCCCTAATTTGTTAATGGTATCACCCTTTATATTTAAATAACATGCCTATTTTGACTTTATCTTGGTATATGATGTGAGATGTTGGTCTATGCCTAGTTTCTGCTAAACTGCTTTCTAGTTTTCCCAGAAGTTTTCTCTTGGTCAAATAATGAGTCCTTGTCCAGAAAGTCTGGATCTTTGTGTTATCAAACACAAGATTACTGTGGTCATGTTTTACTATGTATATTCTGTACCTAATCTATTCCACTGATCCACCACTCTTATTTCTTAGCCAGTACCAGATTGTTTTGATGATTACCACTTTGTAATACAGTTTAAGATATGGTATGGCCAGGCCACTTTCTGTCACATTTTTCCCATTAATCCCTTTGATATTCTTGACCTCTTCTTCTTCCAGATGAATATTGTCATTACTTTTTCTAGCTGTATAAAATAATTTTGGTACCTAAACTGACAAGGCATTGAATAAGTAAGTGCATTAATTTGGGTAGAGAACTGAGACTTCTGACTCCAAAGCCAGCTGTCTCCCTAATATACAGCACTTGGATGGAAACAAGGAAAGCAGGATAATTCAAGAGTTATGCTCCCATGTCATGACTGCCCAATTCTTCTTTGGTCTCCCACTATTGTCCCTGACAGCCCTGTAGCCACCAGAATGTTTGCCCTAAAGAGGAGGAAAGAGGAAGAAAAGAGGGGAACCTATCACAGGGTTTAGGACACTAGTGTTGTAGGAAAACATCTCTTTTGATCATTCTGAAACTTAAGCAGGGATAGGAAAGACACCTGACATTCTCTCAAAATATGCATGGTTTCTGTTGGACAATGTTCAAGCAGGCAGAGAAAATAGCAAATGTTGTTGTGATGATTTAGAACAGAGATGGTAAACTTTTTATATTTTCTTTTGTTTTTTGCAAAACACTACTGATTTACAGAAGAAAATCAATAAGTTAAAAGCAACTTAATTTGTTTTGGTGTATGGGTTATTAAAAATATACAACATTCTACTGATATGTTTTTAAAATTTGGAACAGCATGTGTTACATGTCATTCGATATGTTCAAGTGGATTTATGATCTCATAAATTTAGGTATTTCTTCTCAGTGATGCAGATTGCAACCCAACCATACCTGCCCATCTTGGGTGACTCCTGTCCATGTTCTTCCAAAAATTTTCTATAGAGGTTTTCATTCAACATACTGGGGGAGGGGGTCATCCTCACTTTTTCCTGACATTACAAGGTACTCTTGGCCTTTCTTCTTCTTGGCATTCACCTTCACTGTCTGACCAGCACATCTTCTTTTTCAATAATACATTATCTGATGATTTTCTTTACTTAACCTAAACCATTCTATTCAGTGATCATAACAAATAACAAAAAATGTCACAGCTCCAGACATTCATGAATAAGGAAATGTTGTGGTCAAGAGACCTTAGGACAAGTTATTTGAATTCAGCAGTGGGAATGAGGAGAACTATGGGCACAGTGACCTAGGACTTCAGATAAAATCTAAGAAGGTAAACAAAGAGCTAGAAGCAAGTCAAAGCCAGGAATTCACAGGGTAACCTAATCCAAGGGATTTTTTCCATTGACCTTATTGTGACATTTCCAAAGTATTTTCTCATAACAAACTTGGGATTCAGGTAGTACAAGGACAAGATGTCTCATATAATTGAGATTATTATCCCCATTTTATAGATGAGGAGACCAGGCTCAGAAACACTCAAGTGCATACAGTCACACAGCTAATAAGGAAAAATAGCTGGATTTCATATCTAGGCCTTCTGATTCTAAGTTGAAAAGTCCTTTCCATTACAACAAATTTTCTCACTAAAAGCCTCATAGCAAATGCTTTCTGTCAGATTGGATGGATGGATGAATGAGTGAAATTATTAAATGGATAGATGGACAAATAGATGGATGAATGAAAAAGCATTTGTTAAATATCTGGGTCTCAGGTATTGTGCTAGACCTGGAGGATTCAGTTGCTGAGAACATTCATAAGAGCATAGATCAATAATCATTCCCTTTCCAGAATTCTTGAAGCTGTTATGGTCTCATTTGACTCAAACCTAGCTGTTGTAGCCCTTTTAGAGATCTGAATAGATTTCTTAATATATTATTAGTCTTCTTTTTTTACATACAGAATGTCTTTTCGTCTAGTTTAGAAGCTTCTTGAGGGTAAAGACTTCTGTAGCTTGATAATCCCTAGATGCCAGAGAGAAGGTTTTATACATAGCAGGCACCTAAATATGGGTGATAGCTATGATCATAGAATCTCAGAGTGGGAGGGATCTGTGAGTCTGACTCTTCCACATGCAAGAATCCTTTATACAGTATTTCTGAGCTGGTCTTCAGGACTCTGCTTTGTCACCTCGGGGCCCACAACCCATCCTTCATCCATGCCCCTATGTACTTGTGTGATATAGGCTATGGTAATCCCTGACTGAAAGATCCTGCAGAAACCCTCACAGGAGATGATATCCACGACACTTTAATTTTAAGAGAGTTAGATGGCAATTCTCCTCGAGGTTATTAAATATCTTCCTCAGAATGTTACCCCAAACCTCAGTGGGAACCCTGCAGCAGGTGATCCAATTGCCAGTCATCTAAATAGCTGCCACAGTGAAGCCCAAACCCAGGCATTTGGGGCATGCAAGGGAAAATAGTTTTCCTGAGAGAATTCCTGTCGATGGGCAGAGCCCACTTACAAATGGAAATCTAACTCTGTTTTCACAAACCCTAAACTAGATATTTAAAAACAGAATTAGTAAATGAGCTGATAAATAAATGAGATGGCAAGGAGAAATATTCAGAGGAGCGTTTCAATTTGAGAATCAAATATACAAAAGCAATAATCATAAAATACTCCCCGATAATTTCATTGTACATCACTGCCTTAGAGCCTAGTCAAGTTGCTGGCGGAATTAAGCTTAAGTCTGTCACTTCTCACAGTTCTGTCAGTGACTTTCCCTCTGTTTCTTCTTCTAACAGCATTTGACAGAAGGCCTGCTGTCCTTTGGACCTGAACACTTAGACTTTTCCTTAACCCAATTAAGGATCCTCTATCTTAATTAGGCCAAATATATCTGCTTTCCATCTTCATCAGTCTCACATCTACAGATGTCTATTGCCTGACTTCACATTTCTGTCATCTTCTTCACACTCCCCTTGAGCCTAACACCTATTAGCAGCATCTCCCAGCTCATCCTCTTCTGCCCTCTGTTGCTTTCCTCTTATATTAGTGTACCTTATACATCCCCATTCAGGTCCTCACTTTTTCTCACTTATAATATTCAAATAGGAACATAGTATAATTATAGTGACCAAACATGGTCCCCAAGAAGAGAGGAGAGAATGTACCTTTCTCCCCTTTTAGCAGAGGTGGGCATCTATGAGTGTGGAACACTACACATGCTATTATTGGACTCAGTCAATGTATTGGTTAGTTTTTTTTAATCAACTACTTTCTTTTTCTCACTTTTTAATTTATTCTTTGTTCCAAGGGATGGCTCTCAGGGGAGGTAAGAGTGGGAGGAATTAATTGGAAATAAATGACAAAAATAAATGATGTCAGCAACAGCTTTTTTAAAAGACAATTGTAAGATCATTCTTTAAAAAAACAAACAAATGTAAAATCATCCTTGGGCAGCTAGGTGACACAGTGAATAGAGCACTGGACCTCAAGTCAGGAAGACTCCTTTTCATGAATTTAGATCTGCCCTCAAACACTTACTAGCTGTGTAAGTGAGGAACTCATAGGCTGGACCACAATAGGTCCCAGCCCAAGCACCACTTAATGGCCATTTTTGGGCAGTCCAGGCTCAGAGTGAATGAAAATAGTTACGGTTTCTCTTTGGGCCAGCAACCCTCAGGGTCTTCCTCTCCCAATTTGATTTTTTTTTCATTAAAGGGGCCTTCCCCTGACTCATTTCTTAAAGAGGCCTATTCACTGAATGGGCGTTACTTCACTCTAAGTGAGAACCTGAAAAGACCTTAGCCTAAAAGGGCCAGGGGCTCCCACTACATCTTGGGCCATTTCCAGTCATCTTCCTGAAGAATATCAGACCACTGGATCCAGAGGGCTCTGGAGGAGAAAGTGAGGCTGGTGACTTTGCACAGCCCTCCCTCGCTCCAATCAAAGTCAAATGCAAGTCATGTCAGCATTTCCCTGGTGCCATGGTCCTCTTCAAGAAAGAAAAACAAAACCCTGGGCAAGTCACTTAGCCCTGTTTGCCTTAGTTTCCTCATCTGTAAAATGAGCTGGAGAAGGAAAGGGCAAACCACTCCAGTATCTTTGCCAAGAAAACCCCAAATGGGGTCACAGAAGCTAAAACTAGTGCTGGCATTCAAGGCTCTTTATAATCTAACTTCAGATGACCTGCTTTGGCTGTATTTCATGTGACTCCCTTACGTGGTCTCTACATCTTATGTCATCTCTTCATTGTTCCTTCTTTGTGTCCTGCCTTCTTCTGTCACCTGTGTCTTTGCTCACACTGAAATGGACTGTTTGTCCCCGACCCTCTACTTTGCACATGTCAGTGCCCTATCTTGTCTTAGGACCAACTTAGCTTCCACCTTCTTCCTTTGAAGCCTGCTTTGGAATCAAAGGACCCACAGATTCCTCCTTTATACTGCCTGAGTGGTCTTGGGCAAGTCACTTCATCTCCTTAGGCTTGTCCTGGAAAGCTTCTGAGGCCCCTCCCACCTCTCGATATAGGAGCCTATGCAGCCAAGTGAAAGTAACTGCCCTTTCCTCAGATTTCTCACAGTCTCTTGGTAGACACTCCTGTCCTTGTAGTTCTCACATTTTGCCTTTTGTCATAGTTCTTTGTGTGTTTGTCCCTTCCTTCACTGGGACCATGGCATGATAAGACCATAAATTCAGAGCATCTGGGACTTTGGAGGCCACTGAGTCCCACCTCAATAAATAATAATAATAATAATAATTTTAAAAACAGCACTAATGTTATAAATGAGAAAGCTCAGGGAAGGAAGAGTTAAGTGAGGCTACAGAGCTAGTGAGAGTCTGAGGCAGGATTTGAATTCAAGTCTCTCTGACGGTTACTCTATGCTACTTCTTTCACTTCTCAGACAAGGCAGGTAAGCACCATGCCCAAGGTCACACATCTATGGCATCCGTAGCTGGTCAGATCGGGGGAGACCAGGAGTACCTGGGCAGTCAGGAACCCAGACAAGACTGAGACTGGCCAAAAGCCAAGCAGAAGGGGTGGCTAGGTGGCATAGTGAATAGAGCACCCTGGAGTGAGGAGGTCCTGAGTTCAAATCCGGCCTCAGACACTTAACACAAAAACTAGCCATGTGACCTTGGGCAAGTCACTTAACCCCAACTGCCCCTCCAAAAAGCAAAAATAAAAAAAAGAAGAAGAAGAAGCCAGGCAGAAGCTGCATAACAGATTCAGGACACTTGCAGCAAGAATGAGTTTCATACTGAGCCAATCATTGTCTGTGGCTTAGGCCCCTTAGTCCTTTAGGTAGAGACTCATAGTTGCATGTAGCTGGAGCAGGGCACTCAAGGGAGCCCTGCAGCTCTGCAAATACAACCTTTGGACTTCTGGGGCCAGGAGTGTAGGAGGCTGGTCAGGCTGTGACAAAGTAGAGGCTATTCAACATTCAGAGGACATTGTCTCACGTAATAGGAGACCCTCTCAGAAGCTCTGGGAGTTTGCCCAGGACCAGACACAAAGCAAGGTCTGCTCTAAGAGAAAATGCCCAGATCCGAATGTTTTCTCAGATCTTTTAGGTGAGTTTGCAGAGAAAGCTGTGCTTGTGAAGTAGGAAGTGAATAAACATTTGTAGAGTACCTACTACGTGCCAGGCTCTATGCTAAGCTCTTAATCGATATCTCACTTAATCCTCACAATGACTTTGCAAGGTTGGTTCTGTTATTATCCCCATTTCACATTTGAGGAAACTGAGATGAACAGATTAAGTGAATTGTTCAGGATCACACAGCTAGTAAGCATGTGAAGCCAGATTTGAATTCAGATCTTCCTGACTCCAGGTCCGGTGCTCCATCCACTGAGCCACCTACCTGCCTGAGAGAACTTGGGGTTATCTTCTTTACAGAACAACAACAAGAGAGATTGTTTGGCAAGAGGAAATGCTCATTCATATGAGGCAGCTCTTATCACATACAAAATCATAAAATTGGAAGAAATTAGAGATCATAGAGGCCTGGGGTTTTTAACCTGGGGTCCAAGAACTTTGTTAAAAATATATTTTGATAACTGTATTCCAGTGTAATTGATTTCCTTTGTAATCCTCTTTTTTATGGATTTAAAAAACATTTTTCTGAGATAGGGTTCATGGGTTTCTGAAGGGGTCCATACACACACACACACACACACACACACACACACACACACACACTTAAAAACCCCTGATTTTATTTAAATTCTGTCTTAAGCAGGAAACTACCTGGCAACATCGTTATCAAGTGGTCATCTGGCCTCTCCTTGAAGACCTCTAATGACCAGGAACTCACCATATACAGATATGGTTCATTCCATCTTTGAACTCACATTATTAAGGACGGTTGTTGTTTTTTGTTTTGTTTTTGTTTGTTTGTTTTTTGTTTTTCCTTATGTGGAGTGGATATGCAGCAAGGGGAAAGTTCTGGTGACCCTGTATGGAGTGGCATATATTGGTCTTATTGCCACAGACAGTCAGCAAAGATACTTCAAGCATCCATGATTTTGTGTGCCATGGGTACTCCATCTACCAGTGCAGATTCTAACCTAAGATGCATGGGAACTTAGTGGATGGTCTTTGAGAAAAATATCACCTGTGGCAAGCCTGATAATGAGCCATAGCTAATAGACAACAGACATAAAGTCCATTGCCAAGTTCATACCGTTAGCCTCTCTATTTTCTTAGCAATTGCCAGGGCTTTAAACTTTTCTGGCAGAGCCTTCCAGAACCCAGGGTCTCCTCATTGATGTGTTGCGGCATCAGAGGAGGATTTGGCCCCAGCAAGAAAAAGTGGAGAAATGAAGATAAATGTGAGAGTGAGAGAGTGGTCTTAGCCAGCAGCTATGCGAAGGGCCAGGACAGTTTTCAGGCAGTTCAATCATGTGTGTGACCTTTTTCATTGGTGGGCAGAAGATTATGTTGATTGTCTGAACACAACTGCAGATAGAAGTAGAAGCTGATGTTGAGTGGACTCGCCCCTGTTGACTGTCATTAATTCCCTCTGGGTGCCTCCTTTCCCCTTCTTGGCATTTCCACCTTCTACAGTGAAAGCTACACAAGGATGAGGGCTTCATCTCATTTAGACTTTTATATTTGAATTGAATTGAAGTAATTCTTGCTAAAAGGTTGAAATGATTAAAGCATGTAAGTTGTGAGGAAGCTAGGTTGTACAGTGGAGTCCAGAATACCTGAGTCCAAATCCAACCTTCGCTGCTTACTAACTGTGAATCCTGGGTAAGTCTTTTCACCTCTGTCTCTCTAAATTTCCTCATCTATATGTTCAGAAGAATAATACCACCTACCTTATAGGATTGTTGTGAGAATAAAATGAGGTCATATTTATGAAGAACTTTGCAAACTTTGAAGTGTTACAAATACTAGCCATAATCATTATTATTAAGTATAAGTTTGAATTGATATTAACCTAAACTATCACTATTCCCTAGGAGTTTTTTACATTTTAAGACCTAGAGCCTTCAAGGCTGAACATAGTAGAATTCTAACAGAATTACAGGGGGAAGGTTTGGTACTTTGCAGACAAGGAGACTACCAATCGAACCTACTTGCAATTCTGGTCCTGGGCAAATCTAGTGAGAAAGGTTGACTAGATAGTGGATGAAAGATGGCCCTCCACAGTTCCCTCCCCCTCTCCATTTGTTCTGCTGGTTGGACCCTGTAGCTTGCGGGGTACCAGACCTTGCTTCTGACTGGAGGCTGAGCCAAACTACCTCATGTTGAGGCAGGGGAGCTAACCTGCCAGCATCCCCTGTGAGAAAATGAAAAACTGAAAACTGGACAGGCCACATGTGACAGGTGGCTGGCCCCTGGTGCAGTCCTTATCTGGAGTCACTGTTCCAGGGTAGTTGACAAGGTGACAAATCCCTTATCAGTCTGCACAGCTGTTTTCCCTGCCTGCTCTTCCCCAAGAGTTACAGAGGCTTTAAATGGGTGAGGTCAACAATCTCTCCTATATGCTCGTCAAACACCATTCCCCTCCTGAGGAGGCTGGGGCACAAGATTGCTTTAGTGTGTAGAAAATGACTGTGCTTCAGAGGAAGGAAAGCTTGGAATGAGAAGGGTCATGGTAGGATAAGGCTAGGGATGAAGGCGGGGGAGGTAATGAAGATGAAGGGGAGAAAAGGTCAAGTGGAAAAGTAAGTCTGACAGAGGTAAGAAGATAACCTCTCCCAGTTGCCTCCTTTTTGCTTTTAAAAGGAATATAGCTCCAACGTCCTAGGAGGTCTGGATATCTGTTTATTTTATAGGTTATGGTAAAAGGCTTTCTGTGGAAAATATAGTAAAATGCTGGAGAGTTTTGGGTCTAGAATTTGTCTTATAGCACTGACAGATATGTTAATTTGGGGGGATGTTTATGTATTTTCAGACTTACCAGAAATCACTTGTTTTGGCACAAAGTGACAAGGGCTTGACTCTGAACCAAGGTGAGCATCAAATGTTTCACTAGACCAAATGTTCCTAAGCCACAAGTCTGAAAATTGAAAGGAAAAGAAATTCTAAGCATAAATAAAGTCTCTGGAGTACATATGTCTATTTATCTATCTCTAGCTTCTTCCTCATGTGGGATTACGTGACCCAATTCCTGACCCAAAGTAGGTGAAATGTGATATACTTTGGCAGGTTGGGATATATGGTTATATTCACTATGGACTTATTATTAAGCATGAAAAAAATTCTGAGACAATGAACAGAATGACTCCCTTCCCCTGCCAGACAAATAGTATAAACTAACCTCCATAAGTATCTTTATTAACATAGCCCTGGAAACTGGACAAAACGGAGATAGTAGAAGCTGATAATTTAGAGAGTTGGAAAGGTAGCATGGATGGAGTACATACAGGTGTGCATAGAGGGTGGATTGCTAAGTGTGGAGCTAGAGAGGAGCCTTGAGTTCAAATCTTACCTCAGATACTTACTAGCTATGTTAGCTTTCTGAGCCTCAGTTTCCTCATTTGTAGAATGGAGATACTTCAGAGAACAGGACCTACCTCACAGGAATGTTATGAGACTCCACTGAGGTAAATACATTTAGGTGCTTTGCAAACCTTGAAGTACTATGCTAGCTATTATCTTTATTATTATAATTCAAACTAGTTGCTTGGTAGGAAGGCAGCCCTGGCAGTGTTCAGTAAATTTAAACTCTCCTGACAGTCTAAGGTCTTTCTGTATTTATACTTAGAAGTCACTGAACATTTCAACTGCTATAACTTTGGGAAATGCCTTTTATGCAAATCTTGATATTTTTCAATAAAAATTCCCTTCATTTGAATCAATAAAATGCTGCCTTTCAATTTCCTTGTGATGATTCTTTTCAACTCCCTAGTGAATTCTTAAGTATGTTTTATTCTCAAATCTCAGAATGACAAAGAAAGAATACCTGATTTTATTTTCTTTGTGCCATGGTTTAGGCCCAAGGACTTTTACTTCATTATTCTAATATTGGCTGGGATATGCCATAGACCAGAATATGACCAAGGGGCTACAATCTTGACTTAGGGGTCTTAAATCATATCCATAAAGTCATTGATTTAAATTGATGGGACTGCTGGAATAGTTTTCATGATATAGTGGAAAGAACTTGGACTAGAGAGTTAGCAAAATGGCATGTGGATCCCAATTGATACTTATTAACTGTGTGAATTTGACAAGTCACTTTGTTCAGACTCTATAATTGCCAGAGGCAAGGAAGGAAGGAAAGTAATAAGCCTCTATGAGGCACCTACTGTGTACCAAGCACGCTTCTAAGCACTTTAAAAATATTATCTCATTTGATCTTCACATCAACCCTGGAGGTAGGTGCTTTTAATATCCCCATTTTACTGTTGAGGAAACTGAGGCAAACAAGTTAATTTTGATCCTAATTGCCCACTATCCCGTATCTAGTAAGTGTTTGAAGCTGGATTTGACCTCTGTTCTTCTTGGATCTAGGCAAGGACTCTTTTCCATGTGACTTCTAGTTGCTATCTACTGAGATAATTGTGAGAGAACTGTTTTTTAAACCATAAAACATTGTATACATTTATATTTATTATAATTAGTCTCAGGAGTCCAGGGCAAGAGTCTCTATAATCAGCATCTGCGATTCTAAAATGATATCATCCAGCCTTAAAAATCAGGGCTTTCCAGATATTCATAATCCACTTCTTTTTTTTTCTTACCTTGCCTTTCCCTGGGAGAGAAAAAGGATAAAAAAGTAAAATTATTTCATCTGTTTCTAGGTGCTTTGGTGTAAGAAGGGACATAGATGAAAAGAACATAACTAGGAAGATTGCAGTGTGCAGGGGGTCACAGATCATATTACAGCCAGCATTTACATAGCACTTTAAAATTTGCCAGATGATTTCCATATGTCATTCCATTTGACACTCCCAGAGACCTTGTGAAGTAGGTGCCATTATTACCCTATTTTACAGAATAGCAAACTCAGAGAATAAGTGACTTCCCCCCAAGGTCACATAGGTAACAGATTTGGGAGGAGAACCAAGGTCTTTCACTCCCAAGCCTGCCACTTTTCCTTCATTACCTCCCCACTGGGATAAACCACAAAAGCAGCCAGGGGTGTTTAGTGGGAGGGCAGAAGACAAAAGGCAGACATAATTGTCTTCCCTACTTTGAAAAGCTGTTGAATGACTTGATGTTATTTTGAGTGGCTTTGGAGGCTAAGATGACCAATAGATGAAAATTATATGGAAGCAGATCTCAGAGCAATATGAAGACAGTGTCTAAATAACTGAACATTTTAAAAAATAGACTGGGTGGCCATGTTCAAACTAAGGTCAAGTGAACACTTGTCAGGGAAGCAGAAGATCCAAAAAAGAAAATTCTCACCTCAAAAGTCCTTGGCACTGTCAAATGGTTCAACTTCAGACACAGATATGGTTTTATTATTAGAAAGGGCACTAAAGAAGATGCATTACCATCTGTCTCACTGCCCTACCCTGAGGACCACTGGGTTCTTCCATTTGACTTCTGTTATCTCCCCCAATAGAATAAAGCTTAGCACAGTACTCAGCATGTAGTAAGCACTTATTCATTCATTCATTCATTCATACATTCATGCCCTAGAAAAGATTCCTAAAAGAGAATGGGATTTCCAGCTAGATGATCACAAAAGTCCTTTACTTCTTGATACTTTGTCATTTACCCTACTCTCCTTCAGCACCCTCTTACGTGCCATGTCTTCAGTACTTTCTTTTCATTTTGTATTGCTCTTTAAGTATGATTCTCTAACGTCCACTCTGGTCTAAAGAAACCTACCTGTTTGGCAATTCTTCCTTACATCTAACTTGAATCTCTTGCTATATGTGTAAGGTCCCCATTTTGTCTTTACTGGAACTAAAGTTTTTTTTTATTGTATTTTAAGAATTCTTACTTTCTGGTTGAAGGTAAAACATGTTTGGGATGGAGTGTCTGGGAGTAAAAAAAAGAAAACTGTATTAAAAAATAAAATTTTCATTGATGAAAGGAAAAATATACTACCGACCTTTTTTTTCCAGTCACAAATTTTCCTCTGTAGCCAGTAGCTTAATGAGGTGTAGCTTCTAAAGAACAATCTGAGCCTGACAACAATATAATGTGAATTCTGAGATCCCCAGTCTGGGAATTCAAAGCCTACATCTTCGGTAATTAACCCAGTTCACCCCCTCTTTGTTCAGAGTTAAGGAGCAGGTGATATTCTCCTGCCTTCTTCCATAGGGTCTTAGCATCCTTTGTTTACTCCACTACCCATCTAGCCTTATGACACAGGAAGCTAGATAGCAGGCATGCAGTCAAGTGCCGTTTCCCAAAACCTGTAGTGGAGAAGCCAAAGATTTTCGAGTCTTAGACTGTGAGATGCATTCCAATGGGCAGCCTGGGGAGTTAACCTATCTAGGTATGGTGCAGTGGATAGAATGCTAGATCTAGAGTAAGGCATCAGACCTGAGTTCAAATCTTGCCTCAGCTGCTCATGAGCTGTGTGATCTTGGGCATTTAATCTCTGTCACACTTAGTTTCCTCATCTGTAAAATAAGAGTATCATTTAATTTGCAGTTTCATGTACAATAATCTTTTTGCTGTGCTATGTTATGGATATGCTTGTTTTATTCCATAAATTAACAATAAAATTAAAAACAAATACAAATGTAGGCAGGGGCTATTATTCTAAAAAAAGGATTCAGAACTTTCACCAGACCACCAAAGTTTCTGTGTGGTTTAGGGAAATCAGGAAGACCTGAGTTTAAAACTGGATTCAGAGACTTGCTAGCTATGTGACCATGGCTAAGTCACTTAACCTCTGTTTGCTTCAGTCTTCTCATTGTTAAAATGGGTATAATAACAGTACCTATATCCTGTGGTTGTTGTGAGGATGATATTTATAAAGAAAGAATATTTGTAAAGTGTTTTACAAATCTTAACATGGCAAATAAATATTAGCTATTATTATATCAAAAAAAGATGAAAGTAACCCCTTCTTGTTCATGAGTAATGTTTCCTTTATTTCTTCATAATAGATTATATTTTTGACTTAAAAATAAAAGAGTGGTGTTAGACCCTATCTTATGGGGTTGGCATGAGGGTCAAATGAGATGGCATTTGTAAAGTAGTTTTCAAACCTTAAAGTGCTATGTTAAAGGGAAGTATTGTTATTATTATGATGATGATTAGGTACAGATTTTGGTGAGCCATCGCAGATGGACAGTGAGGCTGGCCCATAAGAGGAGGATGGTGGGCTGGCCTTCATTTGGAAATCCATGGTACACTTTCAGCTTTCTCAGACTATATTCACTATCCTGGTAATACAGTGTGACTACAAGTCATGGAATGCCACAATCTCTGAAAAACCAAAAACACAGGTGACACAAAGAATGATTGTGCATCCTTCTGTTCCTTCCAGGCCCCTTCTTCCTTCTCATGTCACCTATTCCATCAGACTTTCTCTTATTTACTGTACTATCATATCATTTGCCATAGGCTGAAAATGATCTTTTTCTCCTCAGATTTTCCTAGGGGACTTTGACTGCACATCATTCTGCCTCTGTCATATCGTCTTGTAAATTATTTATTTAGGCATGCCTAAATACCAACTACCCATAGAATTTTGGCTCCTTGAGGGCAGGGCCTGTGTTGTTTTCATCTCTGTATCTGCAATGATTTATTTCAGGGGTAGCCATGATTTGTGACTAGAAAAGGAGGTGAGTTGGTCACGTGGCAAGAATAATGAAGGGAGGGGCGACCTCAAGATGGCAGAGTAGAAATAGGACTTCTGCGAGGCTCCAGCTTCCATCTCTTCTAATTCATGTAAAAAATGACTCTAGACAAACTTTGGAGCTACAGAACCCACAAAATGACAGAGAGAAGCCAACCTCCCACTGAAGACAGTCCAGTAGGCCAGCAGGAAGGGGCCAGCACAGTTTTCTGGAAGCTAAACCCATTCCCACGGGCAGGAGCCTGAGGTTTTAGCCTCAGGGCAGCCACAACCAGCAGCAGACTGGAGGGACTTCAGATCACCAGCAGCTGTGGTGGTTTCCAGAATTATCAACACATAGATGCTAAGGAGAAAGTGAGAGGTCAGTGCATTGTGGATTTTGGGATCTGGTAGTCGGGAGTACAGTCTAGCCTTTACCCCCTGGAGGGAGAAGCAGCTGAGGTGCTGCAGCTCTGCAGCCACTGCCACCTGGCAGCTTTAGCTCCTGGCTTGCAGGTTATAGGGGGCGAAGTAACCAGTCTGAGGGATAATTGCTCTTGCTTTAATCTTCTTGGATCTGGATTGTGGTCTAGGGTAGAGGTCCTGGGTTGCATGACCAGCTTGCCAGAGCATGTAGAGGCTCAGAGAGGGCACCCAACTAATAGCTCCAGCAGCTACAAAACCCCAGTAATTGGGACAAAGCTCTCCTGTCTGGAAGCAGAGTTCTACTGTGGCAAAAATCTCAAAAGTCAAGTAACTGAGTGACAACATGAACAATCAAAGGAAGCAAAGCAAGCAGAGCAATACAACTTTACACTCCTATTTTGGGGACAAAAAGGATCAAAGCATGGAACAGGAGGAAGACAGAGAAGTCAGAACTCCTTCACCAAAAGCTTCCAAGAAAAATACGAGCTGGTTACAGGCCATAGAGGACCTTAAGAAGAATTTTGAAAACCAAATAAGTGGAGGAAAAATTGGGAAGAGAAATGAAAATGATGCAAGAAAATTATGAAATGAGAGTCAACAACCTGACTGAAGAAAATAACACCTTAAAAATAGACTAACTCAGATGGCAAAAGAGGCTCAAAAAGCCAATGAGGAGAAGAATGCCTTAAAAAAGATGAATTTGCCAGATGGAAAAAGAATCTCAAAATCTCACCAAAGAGAATCATTCCTTCAGAATTAGATTGGAGCAAATGGAAGCTAGTGACTTTATGGGAAATCAAGACACTATTAAACAGATCCAAACAAATGAAAAATTAGTAGGCAATGTGAAATATCTCATTGGGAAAACCACTGACCTGGAAAATAGATCCAGGAGAGATAACTTTAAAATTATTGGACTACCTGAAATCCATGATCAAAAAAAGAACCTAGAAATCATCCTCCAAGAAGTTCTCAAGGAAAATTGCCCCGATATTTTAGAACCAGGGGGCAAAATAGAGGTTGAAAGAATCCACCAATCATCTCCTGAAAAAGATCCCAAAAAAGAAAACTCCTAGGAATATTATAGCCAGGTTCCAGAATTCCCAGATCAAGGAGAAAATATTATAAGCAGCCAGGGAGAAACAATTTGAATATTGTGGAAACACAATCAGGATAACACAGGATCAGGCAGCTTCTACACTGAGGGATTGAAGGGCTTGGAATATGATATTTTGGAGGTCAGAGGAACTGGGATTAAAACCAAGAATCACCTACCCAGCAAAACTGAGTATCATGTTTCAGGGAAAAATATGGTCATTCAGTGGAATAGAGGACTTTCAAGCATTCTTTTTTTTTTTTTTGATTAAACAAATGCTTTATTAACTTCTGGTTTACATCATTCATTTCCACCAGATTATGAGTTACATTTTCCCCCCATTTTTTCCCTACCCACCACCCCAGAATAGCAGTCCCACTAGATATCCCCTCATCCAATCTGCTCTCTCCCATATCTTCTCCCATACCCCCTTCGACTTTGCCATTAGGGCAAGGTGAATCTCTGAGCCCCACTGCCTGGACATCTTATGAAACATTTAATTTTAAAACTTTGATTTTCAGATCCATTCCCCTTCTCCCTTGTCACCCACTCCCTCTGAGAAGATAAGCAATTCAGTATGTGTTGTACATGTATATCTATACAAAACATTACCATAGTAGATATATTGTAAAAGACTGCTTATATTTCCCTCCCACCTGTCTCACCTCCCACCTGGTCCATTCCCTACTTAGATCCTGTCCCTCTTTGATAGTGGGTACTTCTAACCTCCCCTCTCCCCAGAATGCCCTCCCCTCCATCATCCCCCCTCTCATCCCCCTTTCCCCTACTCAGGAGAGTGAGTGAGGGTAAGATATTCCATTTAGTATGTATGTGATTCTCTCCTTGAGCCAACCTCAATGAGAATATGCTTTTGCCCCTTTGCCTTCCTGTTCTTCCCCTCCCTTGCAACTACTTCCCCTTGCCTCTTCTACATGAGACAGTTTGCCCTACCCTGTCTCTCTCCATCTCCTCTTGCCACTTTCCTCTCTCACCTCTTGACTTCACCCCTTAAGAATCATCCCTTCCTTGGGGCGGCTAGGTGGCGCAGCGGGCAGAGAGCCAGCCCCGGAGCCAGAAGGACCCGAGTTAGGATCCGGCCCCAGACACCCAACACACAAACAAAAACCCAGCCACGTGAACCTGGGCAAGTCACCCAACCCCAATTGCCCTCCAAAAAAAAAATAATGATAATCATCCCTTCCCATCAAATTCAACCTGTGCCCTCTATCCATGTATACCAGTGAACATATGCCATGTACCCTTCTTCAATTATTTTCATAATGAGAAAGATTTCATCAAACACAGTTATTGTTTTTCCATGTAGGACTGTAAATAGTCCAACTTTGATACGTTCCTTTTGATTTCTTTTCCTTGATTACCTTCTCAAGCATCTCTTGCTTCTTGTGTCTGAATGTCAAATTTTCTATTCAACTCTGTTTTTTTCATCAAGAATGCTTGAAAGTCCTCTATTCCACTGAATGGCCATATTTTCCCCTTAAACAAGATACTCAGTTTTGCTGGGTAGGTGACCCTTGGGTTCATTCCCAGCTCTTTTGCCTTCTGGAATATCATATTCCATGCCCTTCTATCCATCAGTGTAGAAGCTGCCAGTTCCTGGGCTATTCTGATTGTGTTTCCACAATATTGAAATTGTTTCTTCCTGGCTGCTTGGAGTATTTTCTCCTTGATCTGGGGATTCTGGAACCTGGCTATAATATTCCTGGGAGTTTTCTTTTGGGGATCTTTTTCAGGAGGTGATCTGTGGATTCTTTCAACCTCTATTTTGCCCTCTGGATCTAAAACATCAGGGCAGTTTTCCTTGAGAATTTCTTGAAGGGTGATTTCTAGGTTCTTTCTTTGATCATGGATTTCAGGTAGTCCAATAATTTTTAAATTGTCTCTCCTGGATCTATTTTCCAGGTCAGTGGTTTTTCCCATGAGATATTTCACATTGCCTTCTATTCTTTCATTGTTTGGATCTGTTTAACAGTATCTTGATTTCTCATAAAGTCACTAGCTTCCATTTGCTCCAGTCTAACTCTGAAGGAATGAATCTCCTCAGTGAGCTTTTGAGATTCTTTTTCCATCTGGCAAATTCGACTTTTTAAGGCATTCTTCTCCTCATTGCCTTTCTGAGCCTCTTTTGCCATTTGAGTTAGTCTATTTTTTAAGGTGTTATTTTCCTCAGTCAGGCTGTTGACTGTCATTTCATGCTTTTCTTGCATCTTTTTCATTTCTCTTCCCAAATTTTGCCCCACTTCTCTTATCTGCTTCTTAAGGTCCTCTATGGCCTGTAGCCAGCTTGTATTTTCATTTGGGGCTTTTGGTGCAGGAGTTCTGACCTCACAGTCCTCCTCCATGCTTTGAGCCTCTTTGCCCCTAAAATAGGAGTCCAATGTTGAACTTTTCTGTTTATTTTGTTTCATTTGCGTAGGCATATTGCCACTTAATTACTTGATTTTGGGGCTTGTTGCCACAGTAGGACTCTGCCACCAGACAGGGGAGCTTCCGCCCAAACGTGGGGTCTTCACAACTTCCGCCAGTTGGGTGGCCTCTGTAAAGCCTCCACCCACTCTGGCAAGTTGGATACCCACCCCAAACTTCCCCCCAGACCACAATCCAGATCCAGGCAGTTTAAAGCAAAAGCAATTAACCCCCAGACTGATTGCTGGATCTTCCTACAGTTCGCAGACCAGGAGCTAGAGCCACTGCTGATGCTGCAAAATGGCTTCTGCGCAGCAGTTTCTTCAGCAGCTTTTTGCCCCCAGGGGAGGAAGCCACGTGTTCCCCAAATACTGGTCCCAAAGTCCATAGGGCACTAACCTCTCACTTTGTCCTAGGCATATCTGTGCTGATAATTCTGGAATCGCCAGAATTGCTGGTGTTCTGGGGTTCCACCAGCCGGCTGAAGGCCTGGCCGCCCTGGGGCTAAAACCGTGGACCTGGGCTCCGCTCTGCGGGCTGCGCTGGCGGTTCCCAGTGCGCTGGGCTGCCTGCTCTCAGAGCACTGTGCTGGCTGCTCCCTGCAGAGCTGCTGGGCTGTCCTCAGCAGGAGGTTAGCTTCTCTGTGCCGTTCTGTGGGTGCTGTGGCTCCAGAAGTTGTTCGGAGCTCCCTTTCACATTGTTTGAAATTTGTGTGGGGCAGAGCACATTGGAAATGCTTTTTCTACTCCGCCATCTTGGCTCCGCCCCCCCACTTTCAAGCATTCTTGATGAAAAAACCCAGAGTTGAATAGAAAAATTGACATTCAGATACAAGAAGCAAGAGATGCTTGAGAAGATAAGCAGGGAAAATAAATCATAAGGAATTTATCAAAGTTGAAATATTTATATTCCTACATGGAAAAACGATAATTGTAACTGATGAAGCTTTTCTCAGTATGAAAATAGTTGAAGGGAATAGAAATGTATGTGTATGTGTGTGTGTATGTATTTATATGTATATATGTGTAAAATATATATACATATGTATACATTCATATATATGTCTATCTAGGAGGGTATATGGGCATATGAATACATATGTGAATATGTGTATATATGTGTACAAGTATACATAGATAGAGGGCACAGGACCAATTGAATAGGAAGTGATGATACTTAAAGGTGAAATTAAGAGGTGAGAGAGGAATATAATGATAAGAGATGGGGAGAGACAGAATGGGGTAAACTGTCTCATATAGAAGAGGCAAGAGAAAATGGTTACAATGGAGGGGAAGAACAGGAAGGCAAAAAGGAATGGGTCAACCTTATTCTCATTGAATTTGGCCTAGGGAGGGAATGACATACACACCAAATAGGGTATCTCACCCTACAGGAGCATAGTGGGGAAAGGGGATGAGAGAGGGGATAATGGAAGGGAGGGTAGGCTTGAAGGGAGGGAAGTTGGAAGCATCCACTTTTGAAAAGGGACAGGATCAAAGTTGAGAGTAGAATAAGTGGGAGGTGCAATAGGATGGAGGGAAATACAGTCAATCTTTTACAGTATATCCACTATGGAAATGTTTTGCATAGCTACACATGTACAACCTATATTGAATTGCTTATCTTCCCAGTAAGGTGGATGACAAGGGAGGAAGGGAATCAATCTGGAATTCAAAGTTTTAAAATCAAATGTTTATACATTATATATACACACACACATATATATATGTATATATACATATGTGTATATATATGCATACATACATGTACATATGTGTATATATATATATATACTCTTATTAATATTATTTTACTTGTAACTGGGAAATAAGATATACAGGCACTGGGTCATAGAGATCCACCATTCCCTACTGGAAAATCAGAGGGGGGATGGAGGAAAGTATGGGAGAGAGCAGATTGGAGCAGGGAATATCCAGTGGGATTGCTATTTTGGGGTGGTAGGTAGGGGAAAAACAGGGAGAAAATTTGTAACTCAAAATCTTGTGGAAATGAATGATATAAACTAGAAGTTAATAAAGCATTGGATAAAGTAAAGAAAAAATAAGGAATGGGACCAATGGTAGGCCACATGTATCGTTAGTATCCACACAATAAGAAGAGGTTTTAAGAAATCCTCTTCCCTCTCACATGTTGGGTCGATCTCCAGTGGAAAATTGGTCATAGGAAACGGAGAAGAGTTGTATAAGATGAGAAGGCATGGCTGGGTTGTAGTTTGCAACCTTAGAGAGAGCGCGAAGATCTCTGTTTTAGAGTCAGGAAAGCCCAAATTCAAATCATCACTTAACCATTTATAAGTTGTGTGACCCCAGGCAAGTCATTTAAGCTCTCTTAGCCTCAGTTTCCTCATCTGCAAAATGGGAACAATAATAGCATAAACTTTATGGGATTGTCATGCAGAACAAATGAGATATTATACATAAACTTTTGAACTTCAAAATACAATATAAATACCAAAGTAGGTACTTCCATTGCCCTACACAGGGACTTATTTAATAAAGGTTCTTGATAAACTCTTTCCAAATTGAATGGTGGGTATAAACCAGCTTCAGTACATAAGTGATGGGATGGCTCACTCATGAAAAGTTCTGTGACAGGTATGACTAAGAACATGTCCGACTAGACAAGAAGATGAATCAATGTACCACTCAATGTACCACAGCAAGGATGAGGAATAGTGAGTGGACAGCCAGAATACTCTCTGCTTGAGGTTTCAAGAAATATGACAATAGAAGAATGTCTCCAGTCTACCAGAGGAAGCCTCTACTCTAAAATTTATGGAGAAACATGGACTATGTGGGATGAACAGGTTTCTAGGGATTGTGATTTGTACTGGAAGAGAGTATTAATGCTGAGGAGATCATAGAACCACCAATGTGTTAGTAGGAGGCAATCACTAAGTAGGAGAAATTAACTGCTGAAGACAGATTAATTTTTAGCAGGCTCCTGAGGTGTACGTTTATCATAGCCTAAGAAGGTAGTTTAGTTGGTAGATTATGTTCTCAAAGAAAGCATGCCCCTAGCAATGCTTGATGCTTCACAGATGATGCTGTCTTAAAGAAGGATGTTTTATAGTTGATTCCAATCATAGCAAATGAAGAATTAAATAGTAGGAGGCAGTGGGAAGAGGACTGCATGGGAAATTTAGAACCTGAGTTCTAGTCCTTGTTTCACTATTAATTGTCGCGTGAGTTTCTTCCACTCTCTTGGGCCTCGGTTACTTGTTAACGGAATGAGGAGATTAGATTAAGGAAGTAGTATGAAATTCAAAAAAAGATCCCTGAAGAATATGGGGGGAAATTTTATAGCCAGTGTCTCTGATAAAGGCCTCATCTCTCAAATACATAGAGAACTGAGTCAAATTTTTATAAGAATATTCATTCTCCATTTGATAAATTTGGTCAAAGGATATAAGCAGGTAGTTTTCAGGTGAAAAAATCAATACAATCTGTAGTCATGAAAAAAATGCTCTAAATCACTAGAGATTAGAGAAATGCAAATTAAAACAACCCTGAAGTACTACCTCATACCTATAAGATCAGCTAATATGATAGAAAAGGAAAATGACATATGTTTCAGGGGATGTGGAAAAATTGGGACACTAATGCTTCGTTGGTGGAGTTGTGATCTGATCTTCTATTTGGGAAAACAGTTTGAAACTCTGTCCAAAGGACTATAAAATTGTGCATATCCTTTGACTTAGCAATACTAGGGCTAGGGCTGCTTCCCAAAGAGATCAGAGAAAAAGGAAAAGGACCTATCTGTATAAAAATATTTATAGCAGCTCTTTTTGTGGTAGCAAAGAATTGGAAGTTGAAGGGGTGCCCGTCAACTGGGGAATGACTAACCAAATGGTGGCATATGATTGTGATGGAATACTCTTGTACTATAAAAAAATGACAAGTAGGATGCTTTCAGAGAAAACATAGAAGACTTGTATATATTGATGCAAAGTGAGATGAAAAGAGCCAGGAGAATCTTGTATATAGTAACAAAAGTATTGTAATGATGATCAACTGTGAATGACTTAACTATTCTCAGCAATGCAGTGATCTAAAATGATTCCAAAGGACTTAAGATGAAAAAATGCTCTCCACCTCCAGAGAGAGAACTGATAGAGTTTGAGTGTGGATTATAGCACATTTTTTAAACTTTATTTTTCTTGTGTTCTTTTTTTTGGCAACATGGCTAATATAGAAATATGTTTTTCATGATTTCACACATATAATTGATACCACATTTTTGCATACTCAATGGGGGGGGGGGTAGAACAGAGAAAGAGAATTTGGAACTCAACATTTTAAAAAAATGAATGCTAAAAATAAATATTTTTAAAAGGACCCCTGCAGACCACATTCTTAGAAAACATACATATTTATATATTTATTATTACATGAATGCATTAAAATCAGATTAAGGAACTACATTTTAATCTGTTTCAGGAATGTTATGGATCTCATTCAATCTGCAGGCCACGTATTTGTCTCCTCTGGATTAGATTATAAATTTAGATCTGAAAGAGACTACTGAGGCCATCTGTTCTGTTTCCTTTATTTTACATATAAGGAAACTGAGGCCCAGGGAGTTTTAAATGGCTTGCCTAAGATTATACAAGTGTTAAGATCAGAGATAGGATTTTAACCTAGGTCATCTGATTCCAGAGCCAGCATTCTTTCTACAACATGTTCTCATAGAGATCCATTCTCTTTCTAAGGGTCTATGCTATCCAAAACCTGGCTGATTCAGACAGATGAAAAGGTTTGTTGGTTACTTAAAACATCTTTTGCCAGCATCTAACTTCTTCAAGAAGAGATTTCTAAAGAAGACTCTAGATATGGCAAAAACAAACAACATCACAAAAAGTGAAATTGGCAATATGGAAGTGGTAGGTTACCAGTGTGGATAAGCTGTGTGTTTATGGCCAGGACTGGTTACTTAGGCCAGTAAATAAATATTTGTTAAGCACTCCCTGTGTGACAGGCACTGTGCTAAGAGCTAGGGCTACAAGCAACTCCTGTCTTCAAGGAGCTTCTATTCTAAAGAGATAAAGAAAACAAACTAAATGGAGCTGGGTTGGGGGCAGGAAGTGAGATGTTGACAAAGTCCAGAAAGTCAAAAGCAGAGTTGAGAAGTGAGTTCTTAGAACAAAGGACAAAATTAACACAGTTTTTTAAGGGATAAACAATAGAGGAATACCCCATGTGCTTATACTAGGTTCAACCTAACCTATTTAAACAAATTTTTAACTCTGTAATTTGGAAAGGGATGAGGAAAGATATTGATGCAGATTACAGCCACTTTTTATAAAAATCTAACATATAAAATGGCTACACAGAAGCTGATCCCAAAAGAGGCCAGAAACCGTGTCTAACAAATCATCTTGCCAAATGGCAGCCAAGGGCAATACTAGTTTAGAAAATAAACTCATTTGTGAAACACTATGAAGATAGATAACAGAAGATCATGGGCAGAATTGCCTTTAGAACTTAATGAAAAGAAAAAACATTAGTAGAAACATTAGTACAAAACAGCCCCAAATTAGAACATCTCAAGAGCATTCGTTGATGAAACCAAAAGGTGAATGAGCAAGTAGAGTTAAGCCAGAATGTATCTGAGGAGACCAAGCAGTAAATAGAAAGAATGTTAGCTTTAAAGTTATTATTTGGGTTCAAATCCCAACATTGTCATTTATTAACCATATGATGTTAGTCAGGCCACTAACTTCACTTTTCCTCACCGGGACTCAGTTTCCTCATCTTAAAAAAGGAGTTGAACTACATGACCTGTGATGTTCCTTCCAGCTTTAAATCTTCGATCCTATGATCTTATGCCAGGGTTTCTATGGTGATCTATTTCTGTTCTCAATTGCCAGTGCCAGTAGAATGTTTGCACATTTGGAATCTAACACCTCAGTGCCTGATGTGCTATGAGAAGATAGAAACAGAACTGGGGGAGAAATGACATTGGGGGAAAATAACTGGTGTTGACCAAATACATTCTAAAAAAATCCATATAAAAAGTGATGTAATTTTTAAGACACTCAAGGTTTTATTTCCAAGAAATCTCAGAGAGGAAAAGATCCCAAAAGAATGAAAAAATTCAAGGGTAGTATTGATAAAAAACTAAGAAGATTACCCTATTTTGTCATTAATATAAAATATTTATAAGAATCATCCTATGTGCCTATGAAGGATATCTTTGGTTCAATAAATATATCAATAAATATAAAATGAGAAGTGTTCTGCAGGGAATTCTCTACATCAGAGATGTCAGACATAGCCTGGCCAGTGTGAGTGCTGCTGAATTAGATTGAAATGTAATTGAGACATATTTGACAAAATAAATTAAAATACATAACACAGATAATGTTAATATGTGGTTTTCTAAGAAAATATACAGCCTTCAGGGATCCTTACATAGGATATAGTGGCCCCCGTTTCTATTTGTGTTTGATACCACTGCTCTACAGTAAACACCTGAATAACTGACAGATGTTGAGAATACAAGATCCCTCTATATTCACTGTTTCTTGATTATTAAAAAAAAGTATTTGCCTCTGCAGAGCAAAAGGCAGCCTTTAGGGCTCTCTTCCAACAAGGGGTTTCCCACATATATATTAGAACAAACAAGACTTCATGAGGGATACAACCATTGCTGAACAATCTTCTGTTTATTAATTTCAAACAAGGCATAAAACAGGAATATATATATATATATATACATAAATATATATATATATATATATATATATATATACTTACACACACACACATATAAAACCACCGAATGTATTTATTGCTGTCATGGAAGATATCCCACACAAAGTCCAATTGAAAGAGGGAGGGACTGCCTCTGCAGATGACATTGTGCTGACTGCGTGGTAGTCCAGAATCCTATAGGGTCTCCTTAATGAGATTCACAGCTACCAAAAACACAAGTCTAGTAGCTCATACAGAAAAAAAATATGGGAAGAAGAATGTATGTTAATAGGAATTATGATACGCACTTGTATACAATGAGTTAGTCCATCTGTATAATGGAGCTTTGACAAGCTCTGCTGACAGGCAATGAGCTACGCCCAGAATTGAACAAAAGCAGGAAGAAAACATCTCACATTACATCTGGGAAATTACATAGCACTTTTGATGCGTCCCAAGCTGCTCTCTACAACCAAAGCACATCTTCCTTTTATTTTTAAACATGTTTTGTGGTAATGCTGTGTAGTAACAAATCAAGGAACACAATGATCTCAAAAGAATCAAAATTGTAAGTAACCCAAAGGGCAATTGAAAGACACATGGAGGATGTAAGGAGGCTATGTTGTATTACTCAGTCTAGAAGACTTGAATTCAGATTTTGTTTCAGATCTAGAAAACCTGAAGTCAAATTTTGTCTCAGACACATACTGGCTATGCAGCCCTGGACAAGCCACTTAACCTCTCTCTCTGTTTCAGTTTCCCCTTCTGTAAAATAGGGTTAATAATAGTTTCTGCCCATCAGGATTACTGTGAAGATCAAATGAGGTCATATTTACAAAGCAGTTTGCAAACCTTAAAAGCACTATATAAATGCTAGCTATTATTATTGCCAGCTTGTACTTAGCGGTTGTATTACAGAGATTATCAAAGACAAGGATGACTGCAAGATGGCAAATGGAGAGTAGTTGTACGTGAAGATCAAAGGACAACAGATGTATTGATGGTGTTGTACTGGTATCCACATAATCAGTGACCAAGAGCTGAGTCATTAGTGCATGCCACTGATCATCTCTGGAGAGCTAGAAGAAAGGTGATCTGGAAGGCATTAGATAGGTTGTGATCTGCATTATTGGAAGGAGTGCCTACACACCGTTGATCCATTAAAGTAATCCATCATGTTTATAGAGCACTTCCTCCATAGGGTAGGGTAGGAGAGAAGGGGAACAAGCATTTATCAAGTGTCTACTTTGGGGTGGGCATGGTGCAAGGCACTTTACAGACCTCATTTGATACTGTGAATCAGTAGTATAAGGATTACCATCTTCCTTTACATATGAGAAGTGAAGCTCACAGAGAGGTGTAATGATTTAGCCATGATCACACAGCTAGTAAGTACCAGAGTTTGAGATTTGAAGCCAGGCCCTTATGTCATGAATTCAATGTTCTTTCCACTCTTCTGCTTTCCTTCCCACTGCCCTGAAGGAATTTGGCAGCACTGATAATTCACAGAGCATTTCTGTGGGGCAAGAGATTGAGGAATGTGATATCCATAGCCAATATTGGGATAAAAATCAACAAAGAGCCCAGAATCCCTCAAATTGGATCTCACTGGATAAAAGATATTTTTTCCAACAGACAACATTTTTTCATTTCCTGTTTGGAGAAAAGATGAGATATAACTAAATATTAGTCCTTCATAAAACCTTTTAGCAATAAACAACAGCTAATAGAAAAATCTTAAATATAATTTCACAATTGGGTTTAATTGCACACAGTTGTTGAGCAATCTCATTTTTTCTGTAATTCAGAAAATAGAATCAATTATGTTTTATTACCATGAGAAAGCAAGATGATAGAAAAATGGAGTCAAGTGAAACCCCATTAACTCACACTCCTGTAACTTAGAATGTGTGATAGTGTGACCATTCTGGGCTGAAGTTTATCTCTACACTCTCGCTGAATAAAGGGTTTACAAAACCCATTAGTAATATAAAGTAGAGCCACAGTCTGAAACTATTTAGTTTGCTTGGGAGAAATGACTTTTCAGGTGCTTTTTAGCCCCCTCCATTTGCCTGCAAATGATATTTAATTACTAGTGTCTTATCTGGTACCTAGATTGTAAAGTGGTTAGAGTACTGGACCTGCAGTCAGGAAGAGTCATGTTCCTGAATTCAGATTTGGCTCACTAGCTGTGTAAATGACCCTGCGCAAGTCACTTAAGCCTGTTTGCCTCAGTTTCCTCATCTGTAAAAGCTGGAGAAGGAAATGGCAACCCACTCCACTATCTTTGCCATGAAAACTCCAAAAGGGATCACAGAGTCAGATACCAATTCAGAGGTCTGAACAAGTATCTTATCTAATCATTAAAAGGAGACCTTCAGGCTGTTACTTGACAATATCTCCTTAAACATCAATTCCTATTATAATAATGATTATGATTGTGGTTGTCAGATCACAAATCTAGAGCTGAAAAGGAGAGGTCCTCTAGTCCCACACCTTCTAAAGAGGTTGTGATTTAACCCAGGTCTCACAGTGGGTCATGAAGCACTGACCATACAACAATTTTCCAGGTCTTCTAACTCTTTGCACTGTCTTCTTCCCTGAATGGTAAAACACACTTTTTAGGTAGTGTTTTGCTATTGCAAAGAACTTTACTCACATTATTCCACTGGTTCTTCATAATAACCAGTGAAAGAGACAGAATGAGTGTTATTTTCCTCATTTTTTCAGATGGGCAAACTGAGATTCAGTAAGATTAAGTGATTTATATAAGTTTTAGACAGGTTGAAACCCTTCTGTGGGGTTTCCAAAATAATCTTAAAACACATCTTTAACTTTGCCAATCACTTCCTCAAAACATTCTAGTGAATCCCCATTGTACTTAGGATAAAATAAAAACTCTTTTGGGGAACAGTTAAAGCCCTCTATTGTCTGGCTCCTGCCTACATTTCCAGTCTCATTTCACCTAATTCTCATTTACTTACCCTCCATTCTAACCAAACTGGAGTACTAGAGGTTTCCCCAATCTTTATAGGAGCCATCCATCCATCTTGCTCAGAATGTACTTCCTTCTCAGGATCCCTACATTTCAGAATATTTCTTTTCTTTTGAGGCTTGGTATTAGTATTGTCCCTTAAGTGAAATCTCCCAGTTGTAGGTGCTCTGGTAATCTTATTCAAATTATGTTATATTAAACCTAGCCGTGTGACCTTGGGCAAGTTACTTAACCCCAATTGCCCAAAAGGGGCGGCTAGGTGGCGCAGTGAGTAAGAGCGCCGGCCTCGGAGTTGGGATGACCCGAGATCAGATCCGGCCTCAGAAAATGAGCACCCACGCATAAATAATGACTAGCCGTGTAACCTTGAGCAAGTTACTTAACCCCAATTGCTTTAAAAAAAAAATTATGTTATATTTATTTGTCTCTATACATCTTGTATCCTTCATTTAAATGTTGTAAACTTCATGAGGCCAGGTACTTTGGAGTTTTGTCCTTATGCTCTCAGGGTCTAGCACTGGGACTTGCTTAGTAGGAATTCGATGAATATTTGTTGTTGTTTTTTATTGAATGGCACAGCAAGTATACCAGGTCTTTTGTTTCCAAGCTGGTTGTACTTTCTACCATTTTTACTTTGGTTCCTACAAGTACCTCAAAGTGGTCAGAATAAATTTCCTTTTTCTCCTCACTCTCTTTTTTCAGTTAAAAAAAATATTTATTTACTTTGAGTTTGCAGCATTCAGTTCCACAATCCCTTGAGTTCCAAATTTTTCTGCCTACCCCCCATTGTGGCATTCAATTCGTTATAGGTTCTACAAATACCTTCACATTAAACATTAGTCAAGTTGTAAAGAAGAATTATAACCAATGGAGTAAAAAACAAGAAAGAAGGAACAAAACAAAATAAAACACAAAAGAGAGAGAGCACTCTCTCTCTTTTTAAATTTTATTTATTTTATTCTGAACTTAAGAAATAAAACAAGCATTTCCATAAAATAGTAGAGTAGGGGGAGAAAAGAGGATTATACATGAAACTGGAATTCTATTATGTATAATTTGGCTATTCCTTTAAATCTATAATAAAGTCATCATGAAACGTTTTCCCTCCCCCCCCCCAGATAGCTACCATACACACATACACACACACACACACACACACACACACACACACACACACATATATATATATATATATATAATTCTATACATACTTCTTTTTATTACTTCTTTCTCTGGATGCATATGGCATCTTCCTTCATAAGTCCTTTGCAGTTAATTTCATTTTTTATCGTAGTCAAAATGACTTAGTCACTCAAAAGTTGTTCTTAAAACAATATTGTTGTTACTGTGTACAAGCTTCCCTTGGTTCTACTCATCTCCTTCTTCCTCACTCTCTCATGATCCCATATCCACTCTCTTGCCAAGACCTGTTGGTTTTGCCTTCACAGTATCTCATATTTCCGCCCCCCACTCCCTTTCTCTCCTCTGGCACTGCCACCACCCTGGTCCAGGCCCTGCGCATCTCACACCTATTACCATAGTTTGCTGGTTGATCTTGCCTCCAGTCTCTCTAGTTCGTCCTCCACTCAGCTGAGCTTCCTAATGTGCAGGTCTGATCATGTCACCCACCTACTCAGTAAACTCCAGTGACGTACCAACAAATAAGACCAAATAAGATAATATTTATAAAGTGCTTAACATGGTGCCTAGAACATAGTAGGAGCTTAATAAAGCTTGTTCCCTTCTATTTATCACTATAACAAACAAATATAAAATCTTCTATTTTCAGCTCAATACCCTTCATGATGTCTTCTCCCTATCATGTATTCTGCTATCCAGTGACACAGACCTCCTTGCTGTTCCTTGCGGGAGACACTCCATCTCCTACCTGGGGGTATTTTCCCGAGGCCTAGAACTCTCTCCTTCTGCATCACTGTCTTCTGGCTTCATTGAATTCCCAACTAAAATCCACCTTCTAGAAGCCTTTCTTGCTCTTTAATGCTGGTGTCTTACCTTTGTTTATTATTTCCAATTTATGTATAGATAATAGCTTGTCTATACATAGTGGCTGGTGCTGTCTTCCTTATTAGAATATGAGCTCCTTGAGATTAGAGACTGTCTTTTGTCTTTGTATCCCTGTGCTTAGCATGGTGCTTTGTACATAGTAGATACTTAGTAAATATTTATTGACTGACTGGTGAAATAGTTTAATTTATAAAGAACAGTTAAACAACAGTTTCCAATACTGTGGCCTTATCTGGCAAGGTAGACAATAATCCTTCCCAGTAATCCCCCCCCCCCCCAAACTCTGTCCTGAGGAAGGAGATACTTCAATCTCTGTTTCCTGGGATCTTCATTGTTGTTTGCTTGCTTCAATTATTCCAAATCCAATATAATACAATACAAAAAATATTTTTAAGAATTTACTATGTGCCAGGCACTGTGCTAAGGTAGAGATACAAACAAGAAAAACAAAAGCAGTCCCTTCCTCAAGGGGCTTACCATCTAGTGAGGGAAGAGAACACTCAAAAGGAAACTGGAAATGGTATGAAGATCACCAGGACATCATGTTCCATGGAGTTGAAACCAAGCAAAGGCTCAGATGGAAGGTGAAGAGTTAGCTGGAAATTCTTGTCCTGCTCTATAGATGAAGTCTTTGAAGGGAGTTGCGTGCTCAACCCTCCAATCAGAGGGGAGAGGAAACTGAGGGAGGTATTATCCCTCAGTTATTATCCCTATCGACTATCCGAAGTCGAGTTAGCATCAAGGTGATGAGATTTCAGGTGATCAGCTAAGTTATCAGCTTATGAAATTGATCCTTCCATTAAATGGCTGTAGTCATGTTGTAATATTATTGTCTTGGTTCCTTTTATCTCACTGCATCAATTCATAAAAATCTTCCCATGTTGTGCATTATCACATGAAAAGGTTCAATCTGAGGGAGTTGGGTGGAAAATGACCATGGTTTAATGACAAAAGGTATCAATGAAATGTGTTTGTTTTTTAAGTGTATTAAAATTGGACACAGATCCTTTCATAACATCTTTCTGTATTAGCAACACATACATAATTACAGATGTATTTTGCATCTCTACCATTCATCTGCTATAGATGAAGTAAGCTGAAAGCTGAGGATAACATTTATTTCTCTACTAAAAGTCATACTGGAAGTCAGATTTTAGTCTTGAAACCTCTTCTTAAATCTTAAATTAGTGATCCTTGTGGTAGGAGAAAATTCAGCCATACTCCACCCCACAGCTCTTCTAAGCACATCTAAGAAAATGAACAAGATCAAATCCCAATTGGGAAATCTAAGAAAATGTCACAGTCATTTCTTCTAGTCTAGGTCAGCATATGGAGGTAGATAGAAAGGTCTACAAACCCTGAGGAAGGGATCTTTCCAGGATCAGCTGCTTCTAGCATTCCACCAGAGAAAGGCTATGCACCAGCACAAGAAGAGGTCCCAGCTCCATCACAGAGATGGCCTAAACATGTGCAAAGAAGAGGGACAGGTTCCAGCTGGCAACTTTGCTGCTCAGTACCCAGTTTTAGGTCACAGATCCAGAATGTGTGGAGTAGGAGCTTGATTGCTCCAGGTTAGGGAGCAATCAAGGGCACTAGACTTGTTTACCAAGCAAGGAGCAAGTTCAGAAGCAAGAGACAGCTGTGTGACTGACCCCAGGAGCAAAGTAGTGACCTCATTATCGAGCTCAGGCCTAGCCTGAAGCCTATAGCAGTATAAACAGGGTAGGAATCACATACCAAAGAAAAGTCTGCAGTTTTGTCCTTCTGAACCTGCTTTCTAGCTGGCTGATAGAAGCTAAGTTCAGCAGCAGACTACTGGAGTTACAATGGTGGTTAGCTTGCAGACATTTTGCTCAAACCCAAACCTAGGTCAAGAATTTCCAGAGCTCAGACTGAGGCCAAAAATTAGACTTTATCCTGAATCAGATCACTTTGGCACTGAAAACTTGTAGGTTCCTCAGCCCAGGCTGCCCCTTAGAGATCTAGGAATGACACAACATTTGTTACCCCTAAGAAAGCATCAACTAGAACAATCTAGACATTCTCTCAAAAAGTACACAAAATCCAACCCTAACATTAAAAATACTCTTTGGTGACAAGGACCCTCAAGACACAAACCCTGGAGAAGAGAACGACTCTAAAACATGTGCAAGTAAAACTTCTAAGAAAAACATAACTTGTGCACAAACTGAACTGTAATTCCTGAAAGATACAACAAGCGTTTGAAATGTTTCTAAAAATGTAATGATAGCATTTATGGTGATGTGGGGGGTGGGGAGAAAAAGAACTGAGAACTATAAAAGAAAAAAATCTGAATGGGAATTAATAGTTTGGTCACATAGTGTAAAGCCTTAAAAAAAAAACAATTAAATCTCTGAAAATTTGAGTAGAACAAAAAGAAAATAATGACTTCATGAGACAATAAGAAATATGGAAACAAAATCAAAAGATTGAAAAAGTAGAAAAAAATAAATGTCCTGTAAATAAATATCGCTGTAAAACAGTAAACAGATCAAGGAGAGATATTTAACAATAACCTGAAAACATTGGTCAAAGAAAAATAAAGACCCTAGATGCCATATTTCAAGAAATCATAAAAGATAACTACCCAAATCTCTTAAAACCAGAAAGTAAAGTGGAGATAAAAAGAATATACTGGTTACCTCCTGAAAGAAACCCCCCAAATGGAAATGCAGGGCTTCCAGGTGAAATTAAAAATACCACAAGCAGTCATAAAGAATTCAGGTACTGAGGAGCCAGTCAGGACCAATTTAGCAGCCATCACTTATGAAAGAGCAGAAAGCTTGGAATTCTAAAATGCAAAGAATATTGATTTACAATAAAGATAAACTTATCCAGAAATATTGATCATAATACTGTAGGAGAAAAAAATGGATCTTTAAGGAAGTAGAAGACTTCTAAGCATACCTGTTTAAAAGAATAAAGCTACATAGAAACTTTGAAATACAAACACAGGAGTCAAGAGAAATATAAAAATGATAACTACAAGAAAGAGTCATAAAGGACTAAAAAAGATACATTACTTACATTCAAATAACGAGACATGATACATTTGTCCCCTCATGACCCTATCATAATTAGAGGCCATAGAAGAAATCTAATTAGACAGAAGATATGGGAGTGATTCTATTATGTTATGACATACTGAAAAGAAAAATTTTAAGTATGGGAAATTAATATATTGGGAGCTGAAAGGAGGAAGAAAGATGGGCGGGGGGAATTATGTCCCATAATCAAGGCTTATGAGTTAAAATCCATACAAACAAGGAGGAAGGAGTAGGAGGAGCAAGTGACACTTGAACCTCCCTCATTTGATCTTGTCAAAGGGGAAAATACACAGAGAAAGTTGGGTACAGAAATATATTTCACTAAAGAGCCAAACAGGAGGGAAAGAGAAGAAGGGAGAGGAAGAAATAAGAGGAAGGACATTTTAAAATAAATTAATTAATTTACTTTTAGTTTACAATATTCAGTTCCACAAGCTTTTGAGTTCCAAATTTCCTCCCCTTCCTCTCCTTCCCTCTCCCCACCCAAGACAGCATGCAGTCTGATATAGGTTCTACATATACCTTCATATTAAACATATTTTCACTTTAGTCATGTTGTAAAGAAGAATTATAGCCAATGGAATGAACCATGAGAAAGAAGAAACGAGAAAAGAAAGAGCAAATAGTTTGTTTCTTTTTGTTTGTTTTGTTTTTTACAGGGAGAAGGTAGGGCATTTGGGGTTAAGTGACTTGCCCAAGGTCACATGGCTAGCTGTGTGTGTGTGTGTGTGTGTGTGTGTGTGTGTGTGTGTGTGTGAGTTAAGTGTCTGAGGCCAAATTTGAACTCATGTCCGGTGCTCTATTCACTGAGCCACCTAGCCACCCCCAAATAATTTGTTTCATTCTGCATTCAGGCTCTATAATTCTTTCTCTGAATGTGGATAGCTTTTTCCAACATGAGTCTTTTGGAGTTGTATTAGAACCTTGTATTGCTGAGAGGAGCCAAATCTATCAAAGATAGATACAATGTGTCTGTAATTGTATACAATAATCTTCTCGTTCTGCTCCCCTCACTCAGCATCAGTTCATATGAGTCTTTCCAGGTTATTCTGAAGTCCATCTGCTCCTCATTTCTTATAGCACAATAGTATTTCATTTGGAAGGACATGTTAAGGGAAGAAATATTTATAGCTCATTTAAAGTTTACAAAGAATTAGAAACCAAGGAGGCATCCACCAATTGGGGAATAGCTGAACAAATTACAGAAATATAATGGAATACTAATATGCTATAGGAAATGAGGAAGGTGATAGTTTCAGAACAACCTCGGAAGACTTATGTGAACTGAAATAGAATGAGGTTAGTAGAACCAAGAGAATGGTTTATATAGTGGCAACTGTATTAGAAAGAAAGACAACTTTGAAAGAGTTAGGGACTCTTGATTAATATAATGAACAATCATGATTCTAGAGGACCAATGATGAAATATGTTGTCCTCCTGCTAGTAGAGAGAGCATAGACTCAAAATGCAGATTATGATTCTTTTATGTGGTCAATGAAAGAATGTGTTTTACTTAAATATACTTTTTTTGCAATGGAAGTTTTGTTTTCTTCATTTCTTAGTAGCTGGGGATAGGAGAATTGGTTTTTGCTGATTAAAAAAATTAATTTAAAAATAAATCAATTGTCCTTACAGCTATTATAAAATAGAATTGCCTACCATGTGAAAAAATGCTCTAACTCACTAATAATTAGAGAAATACAAATTAAAGCAATTCTGAGGCACTACCTCATACCTTGCAACATGAGAAGAAAGGAAAATGACAAATGCTGGAGTGGACATAGGAAAATACAGACCCTAATGTGCTGTTGGAGCTGTGAACTGCTCCAACTATTTTGGAGAACAATTTAGAATTATGTCCTTTGACCCAGCAACACCATTACTATATCTGTATCCCAAAGAGATTTCTTAAAACAGTAAAAAGACCTATATGCACAAAAATATTTATAGCAGCTCTTTTTTTATGTCAATGTATCTTTTTAAGTCTTTTATGACTGCTTGTTCATAGTTAGCATTTTTATGTTTCTCTTGACTCCTGTGCTGGAAATTAAGGGAATGACTATAAATTGGGGAGTATGTGATTGTGATGGAATATTTTAGAGCTCTAAGAAATGATGAGAGAGAGGGCTTCAGAAAAACCTGGGAAGATCTGTATGAATTGATACAGAGTGAAGGGAGCAGAGCCAAGAGAACATTATATACCATAATAGCAATATTGTAATGACTATCAACTGTGAAAAACTTAGCTACTCTTATCAATACAGTGATCCAAAGCAATTCCAAAGGACTTGTGATTTTTTAAAAAATGCTGTCCACCTCCAGAGAGAGAGCTGATGAACTTGAGTGCAAATTGAGTTATAACTTTTTCACTTTATTTTTCTTGCCTTTTTTGTATTGACTGATTTCATGTGTATAATCGATATAATATTGCTTGTCTTCTCAGTGGGGTGAGAGGATGTGTGGAGGGAGAGAATTTGGAACTCAAAAAATTTAATTAATGTTAAAAATTAATAATATTTTTGGAAAAAAAGAATTGCCAAGGGAGATGGTTTCAGAAGAACTTGGAAAGAATTAACTGATGCAAAGCGAAGTGAGCAGAATGAGAATACTATACACAGTAACAGTAATATTGTAACATTGATCAACTGTGAATGACTTAGTTACTCTGGTCAATGCAATGATCCATGATAATTCCAAAATACTTATGATGAAAAATGTTATTCACATCCAGAGAAAGAACTGATGAACTCTGAGTACAGATTGAAGTATATTTTCTTCACTTTATTTTTCTTACTACTTTCCCCAACATGACTAATGTGGAAATATGCTTTGCCTGACTTCACATATGAGCATCATATTACTTGCCTTCTCAGTGAGGGGGAGAGGAGATGGAGTGAAGGAAGGAATTTAGAACTCAACATTTAGAAATTAATGTTAAAACATTAAAAAATAAATATGGAATGCCCTGCCCCCCTGACTAGTAAGTACCTCTTTGAGGAAGATGTTCAAGCAGATGCTCATAAATAATTTTGAAGAATGCTGTAGAATGGATTCATGTGCTAGATAGTGGATTGGACCAGAGTGTCTAAGTCTCTCCACCCACACTCCAGTCCTGGGATTCTGTGTTCCAGTCTACTAATTAGCTCTTCTTTTCTCATCATTTATCTTTGTAAAACTATTATTTAAAGAATTAGAATAAAATAAAACATTCTTAACTCTGTGAATATGATTCCAACTTTTTTTGATGACTGAGAGATGATCCATTGAAGTCTTCTTCCATTGCCTCACTGTATAATGTAGATGACTCTTGGTGAACAAAGACTATGCCAATGGAATACTCATGCTGGGAGGTCTTATTAAGGTTTCTAATGCAGGCCAAGTGATGGGCAGCATGTCTATTGTCTGAGGACAAACCCAGACACATGAGGAAAGCCTTATTACCAGGAAAGACCAGCCACTAGGTGGCAAATTTTTTCATCAGTGTGACACTGTTAAAGAGGTGCTATGATTCATTTGGGTGAAACTGCAAATCTTTGAGAAATTGAAATATAGATAATTTAAAAATCCTTTAAGAAAGGCTTTGCATGTAAAGAAAATATCATCACAGAATGTTACTACCTTCTCTTTGAAAGGCTAACCAAAAGAATATCAGGTTTACTGCTCTTCTGGCTTTGGGGGGGAAAGGACCCTCTAGGTAATAGAAAAAAAAAAGTAAACATTTTCATAACGTGTCACACAAAGTGCTAAAAATAACATCTTGGGATTGGAAGCACAGGCAGACTTGAAATGATATTTTTCCCTCATTTTCAACAGAGGGAAATGTTTTTAAAGCAAACAAACAAAAACCTTGTAACTAATACCTCTTTCAAAATGACTTCTAAAGCTCCATTTTCTTTTTTATGTTCAAAAAATGTTTCTTAAGTGCCTGTTATTCTTAAGGCACTGATCTAGGTGATGGAGAAACAAAGGTAAAGGAAGGCATAGTCCTTGATTTCAAAGAGCTGACATTTCTATGATTAGAGAGAGAAGTTGAGGCAGATCCAACACAGGCACAATTGAGCCATTGTTAGAAGACCCGATGCTCAAGTTTGAGGTAAAGTTAAGGAAAAAGAAAAAAAAGAAAAGACTTCATTGATATCACAAGACAAGGGAGAAAGAAGGCAGACAAGTCACTAAGAAAATGTCTGAGGAGCAAAATGGGCTGAGAATATAAAGCTGTTCTCCGCCTCAAATTGTTGCTAAATACAGGATGGACATGGTCCATACAAAAGCAGAGTACGCTACTCTCATATTTAATTTTGTGATATCTTGCAGCCTTGTTCTTTACAGGAATGAGAGGGACCCTTGGAGAGGTTGAGAACATGATATTGCTAAGTCCTGCAAAAGAACCTGGGAGGGGAGGAAAATATTCAAGCACAAAGAAAGGTGATCAGAGCTGACTTGTTGCTAAGTTTGCACTGTCATGGAAGCTAATTCCAAACCGGAGTTTACTCTTGTCAAGAGAGGGAGGACGCAGGGTCTTTCTCTCTTTACCTCCACAGAGAAGTACAGTGTTCCCAAAATCTTTTGGGACACCTAGATATTAGAGATTATGGTTGGGGTAAAGGAAAGATTCATACAAAATACTCTAAAAAATTTTTTGAAGAGAGAGAGATTGCATTTATCTGAAGAGTCAGGGAAAACTCAGGAAGAAGGTGATACCTTAAATGACACTCAAAGGAGGAAAAAAGTGGATTTTGAAAGTTGGAGACAAGAATAGGATGTTCCAGGTATTGGGGGGAGGACGGCAGAGAGGAGAAGAGGTCAGAATCCTGACTCAGTGAATAAAGTTGAGGTGTCAAGTTCAGGAAATAGCTAATAGTCCAGCTTAGTGGGAATGGAGGCAACATAAAGGGTATTTGTTTGAAATAAAACTGGAAACATAGATTGGAACCAGATTGAGGAAGACCATCAGTACCATGTTAAGGAGACTGTATTTTTTCAAGAGGCAAGAGAGACAGTGAAAGTTTTTGAGCAGAAGAGTAACCTGATCAAGCCTATGCCTCAGGACTGTTATGCTGACAGTATTGTGAACATTCCTGGATTCCGAGGGGAGAACTAATAGGCAAGGAGCCGAGTTAAGAGGCTGTTAGAATGATCTCAGTGAAATGTGGTAAGGGACTGTATTAGGTAAGCAGTCATATTAGGGGAAAGAAGAGGACAGATGAGGAAGATCATCAGTCCAGATACTGGAGAGAATTAGCTTGTGAGTACACACCTTCAGTAGGCTGTGTTATACATCTGCTTGGAAACGCTATAAGCTGTGGCAAAGACCATATCAAATTTACTTTTTCACCTCCTTCTCTCCCACCCTACATACCTAATCAGTTGTCAAGTCTAGTCTCTCTTCAGAATAGCACTTTCATCAGTCACCTCTCCACTTACACGGTCACTAATTTGTACCTGGCATATAGTAGTTGCTTAATAAATGCTTATTCACTGATTCCATTTGAGACTCTCATCCCCTCTCACCCAAACTGTCATAAGAGATTTCTAATTGGTCTACCTGCCTCATATCTTGTCCCTCTCAAACCATTCCTCCTCCACATGGCTACTCAAGTATTTTTCCTAAAACACAAATCGAACCATATAAGTCCCCTATGCAATTAACCACGGACATTCCCTATTACTTCTAGGATCAAATACAAATTGATCCTAGATCAATGCTAGTTTGGCTAGTTTGGCATTAAAAGTGCCTCAGAACTGGCTTAAACCTGCCTTTCTAGGATTATCTATTAAACTCCCCTTTATATATGCTACAGTCCAACTAAATTGGTCGTCTTGTTGTTCCTCATGAATGACACCACATCTCCCATCCCCATGTCTTTGCACAGGCTTTTTCCCTTGCCTGCAATGCACTCCCTCCTCATCTCCATCTTTTAGAATCCCTAGTTCCTTTAAAAGATCATATGAGACTACCTCCCACATTAGATCTTTCCTAACCTCCTCCCAGTCACTAGCATTTCCATCTCCCCACATTAGTTTTTATTTATTTTTTATGGAGTTTGTTTATATGTCTATGTGTACATGTTAACTCCCCCAAAGAGTGTAAGCTCCCTGAGGTCAGGGACTGTTTCACTTTTTTTTTTCTTTTTATTCCCAGCACCTAGTATAGTGCTTGGCACATAGTAGGAGCTTAAATATTATTGATTAATTTCACATTGCTATAAAACAGGACTTGATTTTTAATGAATGCTGAATAACTACTTGCTGAATGAATGATATCTAATGAATGATACATAATTTTACAGCTTTCAAAGCATTTTCACAAGACACTCATTTAATCCTTAAAATAGCCTTATGAGGCAGAAGTAGCAGATATTGTTATATTTAATTTGTAGATGAGGAAAGTGAGCCCCAGAGATGAGAAGTAGGTATCCCATGATCAGAGATAATAGATCATAAATGGATGAGATCATAGGATCACAGACTTGAAGCCGGAAAGGACGATAGAGGCCACCTCCTTATTTTCCAGATTTTCCAGACTGCATCCCATTTGGGTAAAGTGACTTGTTCACAGTCACACAAGTAATAAGTAAAAACAAAACAAAACAAAAAACCAAAAAGGGCTCTGATTCCAGGTCCCCTCACTCCAAATCTATCACACATTCCCACCTTGACACTCACATCATCTGACTCCTGACCCAGCATTCTTTCTCCTTTGTTATATGGTGATCCAGTTAACCGAGATTTTACTGGACCACTAGGAAGGAGTAACATGTACATGAGGAAGAATCATTCCAGTTCTCTCTTGGAATACTTCAGGCCTATCACAGACTCAAGACAGTTTCTTTTTTCCTTCTTCTCCTTTTTTTTCCTATGTGATAAAATTTTATTAAGCACCGCAGTTGTTGAAAGGTGCTGTGTTAGGTGCTGGGGGAAAAATGATGAGTCGGCCCCTGAGCTGAGACTTTGAAGGAAAATGAAGATTTGTAGAGGCAAAGATGAGGAAGGTGTATATTCCAGACGTGGGAGAGAATCCTCATAAATGCACAGGAGCTGGAATGCTGAGTTTGGGGAAACCGATAATAGTCTACTTTAGGTGAAATGGTGAGTGAAAAAGGGAGTAGAAGAAAATAACTGAAGAGGGTAGGTGGGAGCCAGACGGTGCAGGGCTTTTAATGCCATAATGAGGAGTTGGTACAATAAGCTAGAGGCAATACTCTTAATAAAGATTTTTTCAGTAGGTGAGGCATATTGTAGGAGTGCACCTGACTGATCTGACTTGCTATTGCAGTCAAATTGTCCACTTGTGCTGGAAAATCAAGTGCATGGCAGGGGAGTGGGGGGGGGGCGTGGTGGAGCAAATGTAAAATAAGTCCAGAATGACACTTTGGAGCCAATCAAAACAACTCTGTATTTTGACTCACAACTAGCAAATTGATAAAGATGACAGAAATATGGGGAAAAACAATGTCAGAAAACAGACACACTAAAACACTCTTGGTGGTACTGTGAGTTGTTCAAATCATTTTGGAAAGCAATCTAGAATTATGTTAAAAATAACACAGATGGATAGAGGGAGAGGAAGAAGGATGGGGGAGAGAGAGAGAGAGAGAGAGAGAGAGAGAGAGAGAGAGAGAGAGAGAGAGAGAGGTGTCTATCCTAACCCAAAGATCCCAGTCCAAAGAGGTTAAAAATAGAAAGATCCCTTACACAAAAATATTTAGAGTAACACTTTTTTTAAGTAAAAACCAGAGACACCTACCCAGAAAAACTAAGTATTTTGTTTCAGGGGAAAATATGGTCATTCAGTGGAATAGAGGACTTTCAAGCATTCTTGAGGAAAAAACCAGAGTTGAATAGAAAATTTGACATCCAGACACAAGAAGCAAGAGATACCTGAGAAGGTAATCAGAGAAAAGAAATCAAAAGGAACTTATCAAAGTTAACCTATTTACATTCCTACATGGAAAAACAATAACTGTGACTGATGAAACTTTTCTCAGTATGAAAATAATGGAAGAAGGATATATGGTTATTTGAATACATATGTGAATGGGTGTATATATGTTTACAGTTATACATGGATAGAGGGCATAGGTTGAATTTGTTGGGAAGGGATGATACCTAAGGGGTGAAATTATGAGGTGAGAGAGGAAAATGGCAAGAGGAGATGGGGAGAGACAGGGTAGGGTAAACTATCTCATGTAAAAGAAGCAAGGGGAAGTGGCTGCAAAGGAGGGGAAGAATAGGAAGGCAAAAAGGCAAAACCACATTCACATTGAATTTGGTTCAGGGAGAGAATGACATACATACTAAATGGGATATCTCAACCTGCAGCAGAATAGGGGGAAGGGGGATGAGAGGAGGGATGATGGATGGGAGGGCATTCTTGGGGGGAGGGGAGGTTGGAAGTACCCACTATAGAAGAGGGACAGGATCAAATAGGGAATGGACCAGGTGTGGGGTGGATGGGTGGGAGGGAATTATAAGCAGCCTTGTACAATATATCTACTATGATAATGTTTTGCATAGCTAGACATGTACAACTTATACTGAATTACTTATCTTCCCAGAGGGAATGGGTGACAAGGGAGGTAGGGGATGGATCTGAAATTCGAGGTCTTAAAATTAAATGTTTCAAATATATACAAATATTATTATTAATACTCTTTTGCATGTAATTGGGAGATAAGATGTACAGGCATTGGGGCACAGAGATTCACCTTGCTCTAATGGAAAAGTCGAAGGGGCTAAGGGAGAAGATATGGGAGAGAGCAGGATGGAGGAAGCGTATCTTGTGGTACTGCTATTCTGGGAGGGTAGGTAGGGGAAAAATGGGGGAAAAATTGTAACTCAAAATCTGGCGGAAATGAATGATGTAGAACAGAAGTTAATAAAAGCATTTGTTTAGATAAAAAAAAATTAAAAAAAAAACCGAGAGACAGTTGCTGTTCATTAATGGGGATTTACTAAACAAATTCTGGTATATTAATGTAAAGGGATAGTACTTTGTAAGAAATTATGAATATGAAAACATTCAAAGAAGCTTGGGAAGCTTTACATGAAATGATAGAATGAATATAAATTAGCAAAACAATATATAGTGATTTTATCGTTGTCCAGTTGTGTTTCTCTCTTTGTGAGCCTGTGGCCCGTAGCTGACCAGTAATATTTTCTTCCCACTGCTTTCACATCCCTTTAGAGTGTTCTATTCTTTTGGTACTTTCTACCTTCCTACCTCACCATACAAAGTAATGCCTCTCTGTGAAAAGGAATAATGGCAATGGAGAAGAGAGATCCAAACTCTCTTGAACACCTATCATACTAGGTCCATGATCAGCTATGTTCAGCCTAACCAAGACCCAGCTATAGTCCCTATCTCTCCTCTTTTTTACATATGGTAGAGAAAGGTACTGGACCCATGATTTCATTGGTATAGGGAACTTTTTATCTAAAAATTTCCTAAAGTTCTAAGAGGATAAGTGACTTGTCTAAGATATCACAGTCAGGATGTATAAAAAGTGGAACTGGAATTCATTTCTTCCTGTTCATGTGCAGTTGTTTTCAGTGATGTGTGTATGTATGTTCATGAGTATAAATAGTTTACCTATAGATTATGTGTATTCTGCAGTTTCATCTACAGATTGTTGTTGTTTAATCATTTTCAGTCATGTCAGACTCTTCATGACCCCATTTGGGGTTTTCTTGGTAGAGATACTAGAATGGTTTGCCATTTTCTTTTCCAGCTCATTTTATAGATGAGGAAACTGAAACAAACAGGCTCAAGTGCCTTGCCCAGAGTCATATGGCTAGTAAGTATCTGAGGCTTGATTTGAACTCAGGAAAATTAGTTTTCCTAATTCCAAGCCCAGTGCTCTATCCAATGTTCTACCTAGCTGCCTACCAGCCTCTTGTACTCAAGGTTTATAGCTACTATGCCATACCATTTCCTTCTCACAACCAAAACTCCAGGAAAAAGCCGTCAACATTGATTACCTTCACTTCCTCTCTCACCACTCACTTCTCAGCTCTTCATAATATGTCTCCCACCACTTAGCTGACACTGCTGTCTTCAAGGTTACCAGAAAGTTGTGCATTGCTCAGTCCAATGGCCTTTGCCTTCATTCTTTGGGCCTCTCTACAGCCATTGGTATTGTTGCCTGCTTCCTGTTGGAGGTTATCTTCTCCTTCAGTTCTTATGGCACTGCTGTCCCCTGACTCTCTTCCTGCATTTCTGACCACCCCCCAGTCTTCTCTTCTGGATCATTTCTATTCTCTGCCCCCTAAGCAGAGAATAACAGAGAATAACACCAGATTGTGCCCTGGACTTTCTTCTCTTTCATCTCCATATGCTTTTTTTTACTATTAGGTCATAAACTCCTTGAGGACAAGGACTGTCTTTTGTTTCTTTTTTGTATCACCAGCACTTAGCACAGTGCCTGACAAATAGTATGCAACTAATAAATGTTTGCTGATTGACTGATTTCTCTTAGAGATCCCACCATCTCCTATGGTTTTAGTTATCCTCTCCCTGCAGATGACTTTCAGATCTATATATCCTAATTTCTAACCTTAGGCTCCTGTCTTTTACCACCATAGCCTTGTGTGAAATCTCCACATAGATTTAAAACAGGAATCTCAAACTCAATATGTGCAAAACAGAATTTGTATCTTCCCTCCTAAGCTAAATTCTTAATCTGTCTCCCTCTCTCCACTTATGCAGCAACCACCCTACTTCTGGTCCTTGATGTCTCCTGCATTGACTGCTGCAACAAACTCCTTTTTGATTTTCTGATTTTTAGTCTCTGCCCTCTCCAATCCATCCTCCACTTGGCTGCTGAAATAATCTTCTTAAAGTTCAGTTCTGACTGTGTCATGCCCTAGTTCTGCAACCCTCAATCACTCCCTATTGCCTGTAGGATAAAAGAGTCCTCAGTTTTGCATGCAAAGCCCTTCATAATCAACTGCTTCCATGCCTTTGCACAGGGTATCCCTCATGGCTGGAATGGTCTCCCTTCTCACCTCCATTTATTAGAATCCCTAGCTTCCCTCAAAGATTGTCTCATCTGTGCCTTCTTTTATAGGAAGCCTTGCCTAGTTTCCCCAAGTTGTTGGTGCTCCCTCTCCTGAAATAATCATAATCATGTGTATACTTCCTTGTGTGTATATCTTTGTATCCACCCCTTCAATAGAATGCAGGCTTCCTCAGAGCAGAGATTTTTTTCATTGAGTCTTTGTGTCCCTAATGGCTAATACATGCTTAGAACATAGTAGGTACTTTAATAAATACTTTTTGGATTGGAAGCACCTAGCTATTCTCAAGAGGCTGAAATTCCTCTCCCTCACTCATGCTGATATCCCAGGGCCCAGGAGTTATTCCTGCCTCTTGTTCCAGGTGAACGTTTCTTATTGCAGCCAGAGCCATCACCAATCATCTTGACCTATGTCTTGACACTGGACTTAGATGACACTGGAGGAGGGAGTGAGGCTGATGACTTTGCACAGCCCTGCCTCACTTAAATCCAATTCACTTGTAAGTCAGGTCATCACCTTCTTGATATCATTGGTTCTCTTTAAGAATGAAGGATAAATAACAGCAGACCTAGGCGAATAAAAACTTCTTAAGGATGCCTTTGTGCACGGCCCTTCCCCCACCTACAAGGAGAGGGGGTAGAATAAACATATGCATCATTAAATCATTAAACAGCCTGGCTAGACTTGCTAAACTTACTAAAGAGAAAAACCACCTCAGTATGAAATAGAAAAATAAAGCAACTTGGATTTGGGGGGGGGAAGTTAAAAAAAAAAAACAGCCACATTTATTGAGTGGTGGATGAAGAGCAATTGGGAATGTCTGTAGGTAGATTCATTAAATGAGAAAGTTTCTGGGGAAATAACAAGAGAATGGCACCCAGGGCACCCAGGCATTCAGATCAAATGATGAGCAGAAGCTTGGGCTTAATGTTATTATTAAACTTTATGCCTGAGAAACATTCCCAAGAAGAGTAGTGTCAGCTGTGCCCTGGGTTGTACAAGGGACTTGACTGGAACTGTTATACTTCAGAGACAGGTCATGTTTCAAAATCTAGTGTCAGCCCATCTGAATTAGGGATACCTATTGGGTCTTTAACAATTCAACATTCTTGAGTTCTCAGGGTTCACTTGCTTATTCTCTTTGGTACTGTGGGAAAAGATATCCTCAGTCACAAGGAAAGCATCCTAGGGACGTGTTCCCAGGGCTGGCATGATGAGCTATGCTACAGGCTCTTTTAGGTAGGCCAGGGCACAGACAGAGGGCCCTTGTTAGTTATAGGATCAGTGATATGAGGCTGGAGGGGTCCTTAGAGTTCTTCTAACCTAACCAATTTATTTTACATTTGAGGAAACTGAGGCCCAAAGAGAAGTGACTTGGCCAAGGTCACACAGATAGTAAGTAGCGAGCCAAGACTCCTCTGATCCCAGATCCAGTGTTCAAGTCACTTCTGGATATGGTGTAAGGGAAAGCTTGGTGGAGGAAGTGATATTTAAACTGGACCTTGAAGGCAGAAGTGGTAGGAGATGACATTCTTTAGAAGGGAACGGTGTGGTGAGTCAAAGCATGGAAGCTAGGAAAGGGGACCTTTGAGGCACAGGACATCATTTGGTTGGGCTATGATATTAAAAATGTTCATGCAAAAACTATTAAGAACCCACTATAGGCAGTGCTTGGCACTAGGATACAAAGACAGAGAATAATCTTGTAGTCTAATGAGGGTGGGGAGAGGGACACATATACAAATAACTATACCAGGGAGAGTAGGGTGGGACAAAGAGAAATGGATCGGGGAAAGCAGCATGAAGGATGTGACATTTGTTTATGTTGAACCTTCAAGAACAAATGGGATTTGCATGAGCAAAAGTGGTAGGGGATGGCATTTCAAGAGAAAAAGCAGAATGGACTGATGTACCTGATAGAAAAGAGCAGGAGGCATGGGGTTGGAGGGATATTCTGTACATGCCAAGCTGGACTTCAGTTTGTTGTCTGGTGTGGATCCTCTAGGTAAGGCCATCTTCTGAAACCTTACAAGGGCTCCGTCTCTAGTTTCCTGGTCAGAGAATCAGGACTGAATGGTATTGATCTGAAGAGATAGTGAGTGAAATGAGAATCCTTAGTGATTTAGATTTGAGCCTTGACTTAGTTATGCTCAACTCGGTACAATGGATAGAGCTCTGGGCCTGAACTCAGGAAGACTCATCTTCCTGAGTTCAAATCTGGCCTCAGGCACTTACTAGCTGTGTGACCCTAGAAAAGTCATTTAACCCTGTTTTCTCCAGTTTCCTCATCAGTGGAATGAGCTGGAGAAGAAAATGGTGAACCACTCTACTATCTTTGCCAAGAAAACCCCAAATAGGGTCATGAAGAATGAGACATGATTGAAAATGACTAAACAACAATTCATAAATGAAACTACAAAATACACACAATCCATAGATAAACTGTTTGTAGTCATGAACACACACACATGCATACATACATGCTGGCCTCTGAATTTTCTCTTTCATAGTCTTCCTGTTGCTCTTCTCCAGTTCTAGTTAAAAATTAGGTTTGAGTCCTAACTCAGTCACCAAATCTCTGTTTAACTGAGGACAAATCATTTAATTTCTCTGGGTTTCATTTCCAAAATGAGAATAGTGAACTGAATGATCTCCAAGACCTCTTATGACCTTGCACTTTAAAAGTTTGTAGATTCACAGATTCTTCAAACTGGAAGAGACACTTAGAGATTGTCTAGTGATACAACAACCTGATGCTTATGAGGAAGCAGTCCCAGAGAAGGGAAGTGACTTGCCCAGTGTCACACAGTAGTAAATAATTAAAAAGTGATTATTGATGAATGTTGACTGAGAAAATTAAGTAATAAAAAAAGAATTCATGCCCAAATCATCTTATTTCTAATCCAGTGTCCTTTCAACTCTACCTCCCTGGGTTCTGTCTTAATGCAGTTTCAATGAAAAGATTTTGCTATGAAAATAAAATCCTCAACAATCTCAGAGACCCAAAAGCCATGTGGTCTTTCTACAGCATAAGTTGAATCATAAGCCCTTGGGGCTGGGAGGTACCGTAGAGCTTGTGAAGACCAATCATTGTCCCATTTTCTTCCTCTGCATTGCTCCTAAGGGAAATGTTTTCTATCCTGTCCATAAATACCACTTTTTGAGAAAGTGCTTTACCCAGCAGTTCCTCCATGATTATTTTGCATATTCATGTGCCTTCTCCTCTTTCTCTATCAGCCACTGGAAGGAGAGGGATCTGATGCAAGCCCCTGACTGCTGGGGTTGGGGGAAGGGGGCTGGCTGCTACACTGCTGATGTAGGAGTTTTAAGTCAATGGTTGGTAATGATTGAAGGAGGCTAGACTGGGGAAATGTATCCCTGAGTGGTCAGGAGGCTTTGTCTTCCCATTTAAGATGAGGGTTGTAATTTCCCTCCTCTCTTGCAATCAGTTTCCTGTAACATAGACTCTGTCATTATGGGCAATGATCACCCGCCGACAATGGAAGGATAATCATTGATTTAAAAATACCTAAAAATCATCATTTAAACTATGCTACATTCATACCATGGATAGCTACCATAAAAAGAGTGCCATGTCCTGTACTGAAAATCAGACCTAGGTCCTAGTCCCAGCTCTGCCACAAAATGTTTAATAAGTTGTGTGACCTCTGGTGGAGTCATTTCTAGATAGGACTCAAAAAGATTAGTCCAATTCCCCCATTTTATAGATGAAAAAACTGAGGCTAAAAAGTTTAAGACTTGCCTGAGGTCACATAGCTAGTAAGGAGCAGGGTTGAAATTCTGATTTTCTCATTCCTTATCTGGTACACTTCCCATTATACCACATTACCAAAACTTGCTCAGTCTTTCAGGCTTTCTGAAAAGCTTGATGGCCATGAAGTATTCAGTTTATCTAGCAGGCATTCTTAATGTTTTTGTGTCATCAACCCATTTGGAAATCTGGTGAAGACTATGGATCCCTTTTCAGAATAATATTCTGTTGGCTACATTCATAATTGAAGGAAATATTCATTTTTAGTTAGAGTTTAATAAAACTAAAGATGTTATTTTCCCATCCAAGTCCATCCCCAGCCCCTGAAATCTATTCATCGGACCTAGCTAAAAAACCACTAGGTTCTTTTATTATTATTATCTAGGAGAACTTAATGGTCACACGTGCATTGTGATGCACTTAAGTTATTTCCTTCCACCCACCAAGTTTTATTGATCCTTTTGGTTTTAAAATCATGCTCATTTCCACATATATCCCTTTCTTATTCTCCCATCCAACAATCCTTTTTTATAACAAAAATGATTGAAAAGTAAAAACCAGATCAACAAAACCAAACAACACATTGACCCCACCTGACAGTCTATGAAACATTAATACAAGCTAACATTTATAAAGTGCTTTAAGGTTATCAGTGCTTTACGTAGGTTATTTCATTTAATCACATTTCTATAACCATAGTCTTCCATCTCTTCAATGAAAGGAGTGCATTTTCCCATTCACCTTTGGGAAGACAAAGCCTCCTGACCACTCAGGGATACATTTTCCTCAATCTCACCTCCTTCTGTCATTACCAACCATTGTCTTAAAACTCCTACATCAGCACTGTAGCAACCATCCCCCTTCCCCTAACTCCAGTGGTGAGGGCCTTGCCTCACCCTCTCCTCCCAGTGGCTGAGAGAGAAGAAAGAGAAGGCATGTGAACATGCAAAATGATATAACAAGTAACAATGTAGTAGCACAATATTAAATTTCATTTTATTATTTTTTCTCACTGAATTATTATAGTCATATTGTTTTCCTAGTTCTATTACTTCACTCTGCATCAATTCATATGTCTTCTCATGTTTCTTTGAATTTCTACTTATTGGTACCATTTCTTCCCTTCTAACTAGATTTTGGTTCCCTGTTGTTCTCTTTGGCAATAGATTTAAAAACATGAACATTTCTGTTCAAACATGTAGAGTCATTATAAATGAGAATAAACCCAAGGAGTCATATGACACAGCCAACTTTATCCATGCAGAGTTGTATATGCAATGACAAATGGCCACCACAATTCCTAAACATATCTATAGACATAATGGTACGGTAATATTATGCTTTTTGTTGCATTTTGGGGTCTTAAACCATTCCTGAGGTGGTTGGTGCAAAGTCAAAGATGGGTATAGTATCAAACATGTCACTCTAGCCTATTTCAAGAAGGTTTTATCATCAAAAATGAGATTTTCATGAAACAGGAAGACTGACCCATTATTCACCAACTTAAAATCTTCAAAGTCTACACTATAGGGTAAAATACAAAATTCTTAGCCTGGCGTTATAAGTCCCTCCACATTCTTTCTCTTTAGTCTTCATTACTTTCCTTCCCTGTACATCTAGTTTTCTGGTTTTGATTCCCCCTCTCCAACCCTAGTAATTTGGGTAACATGACCTCCATGCCTGGCTCATATTCCTTCCATATCTCTAGTGAGTGGGATTCTTTTCATTCCAGGTACAGCTCAAGTACCATCTCCTCTATTAAGTGTTCCTGGTTGCATTCCTTCTTTCTTCAGCCTTAGCACCTGCATTGGAAAGTGAGCTTTCTTTCAGCACTTTGGCTGAGCTTCTCCCTTTCTCTTGTTTCATTCTTATGTGCCTTACTCCATGTTTTTCATCTTTGTATCTCCAATGCTTAGCTCACATGTGGAGGCACTTAATCAGTGTTTATGTTATCATGCTAAAGGTATCAGTGCATTGAATTTATCGATCTCATTCAACATTCCTCCTTATGAGAGGACCATTCTTCACTTATTTTTGTCTTGCCTCCAGTCCAACCTCACAGCATCCTTTACCTGCTTAGTGCACTATAACCATCTTGACAATAATTAACTCAATGTCCAAATGACTACTCTTCTCATTTAAGTCCTGCTTAGGACTTTTTCTACATCTCCCAACCTCCTTAGAAGGGAATGAAGGTCACTTGTGTCTCTTAACTAACTACCCTGGACTGCACAGGCTTTTTCTAACAAACTAGGTAAGTTTAGTCAGAATTTCTTGGATTTAGTCTTTTGAATATAAACATGGCTAGCTATAAATATCATTACTCATATTAAAGAATCCTGGTGAAATTGAGATTTGGAGTTTCTATATACTTTTCATCCATCTGAATAAAAGATGTGGCATTAATGTAAATCCTTACATCAGTCTGGCCCCTGGCTAGGAATTCTGACTCTTATTTATTAGATTGCTTTAGGACGGTTTTATTTGCTACTCTTGGTTCATCTTTTGGGGGAGATAAGAAATATAGGCCAGACTCCTAGTTTAAGTGTCTGGGTTAAATTATTTATCCCCTTGGCCTAGCTTAGAAGGCAACCTTTTCTGTGAAGGTGAGTGAAGCAGTGTATCCATACCACCTTACAGGGGAGTGCCTTAAATGCATGCTTAAGTATGTGGTTTACAACAGACTCATGCATACAGACCATACCATACTGTGACAGTTTTTGACTGGATCCACCCCAGGTCAGAGGTTAGATTTGATGACCTCCAAGTTCCCATCCAGCTCTGAAATTCTATGGTTCTGTGACCTTTCCAACTTCATTTGCTTTGTCTTCTTTGCTCCCTTATATTCCTTTCTCAGAGTCCTTGTGCCTACCCCAGCCCCCTCACTTCAAGGCCAAAGAAGAGCTCAAATTACTAGCCACCACTATATATGTATGTGCACGCAGAGCCTCAGTTTTCTCATATGTAAAATGGGAATAATGACACTTTTTGTACCCACCTCATAGTATTGGCATCAAGATTAAATATGTAGTCAGTCAACAACCATTTATAGAATACTCTTAACTTTCGTATTGAATATGCAAAGTTAACTATTCAACTATTATCATCTCTTCCCTCCCCTGCTTCTTGCATACACACATGTACACACACACACTCATATACACCTCTTTGTCCTGGAGTCACGTGTGCAAAAGAGAAAACCCAAGTCTTGCTCAGTGTCTCTTGACAAGAGTTTTGGCTATTTTAGTGAATAGAATAGAATACAAGAGAATAATTGCATTCCTTTTTGTTCAGTCCAATGGATCAGGATAACTAGGGCATGGTAACAAGAGTTTTGCCAAAGGGAACTAAATCTAGAAGGTGCTGACATTTGTATTCCTTCAGCAACCTAGAAAAATAAATTGTAGCATCAAATTCATTATAATAATTTGTTAAAATAGGAAATTATCAGATGGCGGGCTAGGGTGAGCTCCTCTTTTGTGACCAATACACACTAGGAACATATTTCCTTCTGTTTACCCCACTTCCATTAAGCATAAAATTCATGGTTATAGCTCTGCTGAAGAGAAGATTGGAAATAAGAGATGATCAAACAGTTAGCAAATTGAAAAGAAATATAGTAGCTGTTTCTTCACAGCCAGACTTCTTCCAGTGTCTATTACAGGGTTAGATAGATGGATGGATGACTAGATAAATGGTTGCATAGTTAGGTAGATGGATAGATGGATGGATGGATGGATGGATGGATGGAAGGCTCGATGGATGGATAGATGAATAGTACATAATAATGCTGGATCTATAGTCAGAGGGCTTAGGTTCAAGCCCAGCTCTACTGCTTACCACTCTTGTGACCCTTGGGCAGGATTTTTTGTCTCCTCCTTTTGTAAAATAAGGGGAGCAATCAATAAGCATTTATTAAGCACCTACTATGTGCCAGGTACTGTGATAGGTTCGAGGGATACAAATACAAAGAATGAAATAATGCCATGATTTTTCCGCCTAATTGGAGAAATAACAAGTACATTCTGAAGTATATACATCATAAATATAAAAATAATCAGTATAAGTGTATTGTTGTTTGTCCTTCCTTTTCAAAGAGGATCAATGACATCGAAGGTGATATATTGACTCAAAAGTGAGTTGGATTTAAGTGAGGGAGGGCTGTGCAAGGTCACCAGCTTCACTCTCTCCTCCAGAGCCATCTGGATCCAGTGGCTCCATATGCATCAGTATGACTGGAGATGGCTCTGGATGCAGTGGGAGACCTTGGCCTTTTTAAGCTAAAGTCTTTCCCAGGTCTCAGTTTGTCTGAGACAACATCCATTCAGTGATTAAAGCTAGGTAAGAAATGAAGAGGAAAGATTGGGGGGTGGAGCCAAGATGGCGGAGTAGGAACAGCAAGTCCAAGACACTCTCCCCCAGATTACCTCCAAACTATGTAAAAGGGGACTCTGAACAACTTCTGCAGCCCCAGCACCCACAGAATGACACAGAGAAGCTAACCTCCCGCTGAGGACAGCCCAGCAGCCCTGCAGGAAGGACCAGCACAGCACCCTGGGAACTGGCAGCGCAGGGTGCTGAGCCCAGGTCCACCTGAGCCACGGTTTTAGCCCCAGGGCAGCCAGGCCAGCAGCCTGCTGGAGGGACCCCCAGAACACCAGCTGCTGTGGCAATTCTAGAAGTATCAACACAGACATGCCTAAGACAAAGTGAGAGGTTAGTGCCCTATAGAATTTGGGACCAGTATTTGGGGAACGCGTCGGCTTCCTCCCCTGGGGGCTAGAAGCTGCTGAGGAGACACGCCATTTTATAGTTTTCAGTGGCAGCTCCAGCTCCTGGCCTGCGAACTGTAGGGAGATCCAGTGATAAGTCTTGGGGGGGTAATAACTCTTGCTTTAACCTCCCTGGATCTGGATTGTGGTATTGGGGGGGGGGGTCGTGGGGTGGATATCCAGCTTGCCAGAAATGCAACTTGTTCCCCCACACATTCGGGGCAAAAGCTCTCCTGTCTGGTGGCAGAGTCATACTGTGGAAAAAAGCCCAAAAGTCAAGTAATTAAGTGGCAACATGCCAAGGCAAAGGAAACAAATTAAACAGAAAAATGCAATATTAGACTCCTATTTGGGGGGCAAAGAGGATCGAAGCATAGAATGGGAGGAGGACTGTGAGGTCAGAAGTCCTGCTCCAAAAGCCCCAAAGGAAAATATGAGCAGGTTGCAGGCCATAGAGGACCTTAAGAAGGACTTTAAAAATCAAATAAGAGAAGTGGAGGAAAAATTGGAAAGAGAAATGAGAAGGATGCAGGAAAAGTATGAAATGAGGGTCAACAGCCTGACTGAGGAAAACAACACCTTAAAAATAGACTAACTCAAATGGCAAAGGAGGCCCAAAAGGGCAATGAGGAGAAGAATGCCTTAAAAAGGCAAATTTGCCAGATGGAAAAAGAATCTCAAAAGCTCACTGAGGAAATTCATTCCTTCAGAGTTAGACTGGAGCAAATGGAAGCTAATGACTGAGAAATCAGGGTGCTGTTAAGCAGATCCAAATAAACGAAAGATTAGAAGGCAATATCTCGTGGGAAAAACCACTGACCTGGAAAATAGATCGAGGAGGGACAATTTAAAGATTATTGGACTACCCAAAAGCCATGATCAAAGAAAGAACCTAGAAATCACCCTTCAAGAAATTCTCAAGGAAAATTGCCCTGATGTTTTAGATCCAGAGGGCAAAATAGAGGCTGAAAGAATCCACCGATCACCTCCTGAAAAAGATCCCAAAAAGAAAACTCCCAGGAATATTATAGCCAGGTTCCAGAATCCCCAGATCAGGGAGAAAATACTACAAGCAGCCAGGAAGAAACAATTTCAATATTGTGGAAACACAATCAGAATAGCATAGGACCTGGCAGCTTCTACACTGAGGGATCGAATGGCATGGAATGTGATATTCCAGAGGGCAAAAGAGCTGGGAATGAACCCAAGGGTCACCTACCCAGCAAAACTGAGTATTTTGTTTCAAGGGAAAATATGGTCATTCAGTGGAATAGAGGACTTCCAAGCACTCTTGAGGAAAAAACCAGAATTGAATAGAAAATTTGACATCCAGACACAAGAAGCAAGAGATGCCTGAGAAGGTAATCAGGGAAAGGAAATCAAAAGGAACTTATCAAAGTTGAACTATTTACATTCCTATATGGAAAAACAATAACTGTGACTGAGGAAATCTTTCTCACTATGAAAATAATGGAAGAAGGATGTATGGTCATGTGAATACATATGTGAATGTGTGTGTATATGGTTACAGTTATATATGGATAGAGGGCATAGGTTGAATTTGTTGGGAAGGGAGGATACTCAAGGGATGAAGTTGTGAGGTGAGAGAGGAAAGTGGCAGGAGGAGATGGGGAGAGACAGGATGGGGTAAACTATCTCATGTAGAGGAAGCAGGGGGAAGTGGTTGCAGGGGAAGGGAAAAATAGGAAGGCAAAAAGACGAAACCACATTCTCATTGAATTTGGTTCAGGGAGAGAATGACATACATACTAGGTGGGACATCTCAACCTACAGCAGAATGGGGGCAAGGGGGATGAGAGGAGGGATGATGGATAGGTGGGCATCCTTGGGGGGAGGGGAGGTTGGAGGTACCCACTATGGAAGAGGGACAGGATCAAATGGGGAATGGACCAGGTGGGGGGTAGGGTGAGGGGGAGGGAATTATAAGCAGCCTTGTACAATATATCTACTATGATAATGTTCTGAATAGCTAGACATATACAACGTATACTGAATTACTTATCTCCCCAGAGGGAATGGGTGACAAGGGAGGAAGGAAATGGATCTGAAATTCGAGGTCTTAACATTAAATGTTTCAAATATATATAAATACTATTATTAATCCTCTTTTGCTTGTAATTGGGAGATAAGATGTGCAGGCATTGGGACACAAAGATTCACCCTCCTCTAATGGAGAGGTCGAAGGGGGTGTGGGAGAGGATATGGGAGAGAGCAGATTGGAGGAAGTGATATCTTGTGGGACTGCTATTCTGGGATGGTGGGTAGGGGAAAAACGGGGGAAAAATTGTAACTCAAAATCTGGCGGAAATGAATGATGTAGAACAGAAGTTAATAAAGCATTTGTTTAATAATAAAAAAAGGAATAGGAAAAAAAAGAAATGAAGAGGAAATGGTCTCTTTTACGTAATCAATAAAAATCTGGGAAGGGAAGCCTCTCAGGATTTCTGGTCTAAACAGAAACAGTTATTTACAAAGTAATTTGGGCAGGACAGTTACAGCATTTGGGGTGGTCAGAAAAGGCTTCATTTAGGATATTATGCCTGAAGAGAGGAATAAGTAATGAGGGGTATATTCCAGGTATGGGAGGGGGGAGAAGGCCTGGGGAATGGCCAGGGCAAAAGGATGGAGAAAGGAAATGAAGTACTGTGTATGAGGAACAGAAGAAAAGGTCAGCTTGACTGGATCACAGAGTGCAGGAGGGAATGCAACATCCAATAAGTCTGGAAAGATAGGTTGGGGCCAAGTTGTCGATGACTTTTCAAAACTAAAGAGAGCCAAGGTCTCCTAGAATTATGTTAGAGCAACAGTATCAAACATTTACACAATTCTCCTAAGTGTGGCCCAAACCAGATTAAAATATAATTGGAAAATAGGTAATAAAATAAACAAAAACATAACAAAACATAGATAATATTAATATATGGTTTTCTCAGTAAATATGTGCCTGGAGGGATTCTTATGTATGACTTAGTGGCCCCTGTTACTATTTGAATTTGATGCTGTTCTAGAGGCACCCTAGAAGAAGCCATTTGATTTGGATGGAGGGAATCACATGTTCAGATCTGCATTTAAGGACAATCACTTAGGCAGGAGTGAGGATGATGGACTTGAGTGGTGAAACTTTAAGTAGGGAGACCAGTCAGGAGGCTGTTGCAATAACCTGGACAAGAGGTAATGAGGACTGAACTAAAGAGGGAGTAACAATAGGAATGACTAGAAGGAAGAGGTTGATGAGAGAGATGTTGTGAAGGTAGAAACAACAAAATTTGGCAGCTGATTGGATATGCAAGATGAGGAAAAGCTGGGAGACCAGGACAAGGCTAAGATATGAACCTGGAAGGATTTGCACATTTTTCCTGTTTTTTTCACATCACCTTCAGCATTTGTCATTTTCTTTTTCTGTCATGTTAGCCATTCTGGTAGGTGTGAGGTGGTGCCATTAACATAAACAGGAAAGTTTAAGAAGAAACAGTTTAGAGGGAAACATAATGAATTCTGTTTTAGACATGTTGACTTTAAGATGCCTCTAGTTCTTTCATTTTGAAATGTCCAGTAAACATATGGTAATGCCATACTGAAACTCAGGGGAGAGACTAAGTCTGAATGTATAAGCCTGGACATCATCTACCCAGAGATAATTTTTAAAATTTATTATTTATTTTTAACACTTATCTTTTTTTTATTTTAAGTTCCAAATTTTCTACCTCCAACCCCTCCTACAGTCATTGAGAAGGCAAACGATACGACAGCAATTACACATGTGAAATCACGTAAAACATTATTTCTATATTGCAAAAAATAAAATAAAAAATATGCTTCAATTTGCACAGAGTTCATCAGTTCCCTCTCTGGAGATGAATAGTATTTTTTCACAAGTGCTTCATGCAAGGATCTAAGACAGCTTCAAGACAGTCACGATGAAAAAGAGATAGCTCTACCTCCAGAAAGAGAACTGTGGGGTCTGAGTGCAGATCTAAGCATTCGGTTTGCTCTCTTTTTAGTTGTTTTGTTTCTTTTTTTCATGGCTCCTCCCATTGGTTCTAATTCTTCTTTACAACGTGACTAATATGAAAAGATGTTTAATATAAGTGTATACATAGAGCCTGCATCAGATTGCACACTGTCTTGGAGGGGGAGGGGAAAGGGATTGGGAGAAAATTTAGAACTCAAAATCTTATGCAAGTGAATGTTGAAAACTAAAAATTAATTAATTTAAAAAAAAGAAAAAGAAGCAAGTTTGGAATTACTTTGAATAATTATATTGTTCAGAATAGCTAAGTTTTTCATAGTCGGTCTTTGGAATTATCTTGGATAATTATATTGCTCAGAATAGCAAAGTCTTTCATAGTTGATCATCTTTACAATATTGCTACTATTGTGTACAGTGATTTCTGGTTTTTCTTATGTCACTCCGCATTAATTCATATAGATCTTCACAGGTTTTTTTTTCTGAACTCATCCCCCTTGTAATTTTTTTTTTCTTTTTGGAGGGAGGGAAAGCAGGGCAATTGGGGTTAAGTGACTTGCCAAGGGTCACACAGCTAGTAAGTGTTAAGTGTCTGAGGCTGGATTTGAACTGACTGCAGGTCTGGGGCCACTGCTCTATTTACTGTGCTACCTAGCCTCCCTCCCTTGTCATTTCTCAATGCACCATCGCCATCACCATCATATACCACAACTTACTCAACTATTCCCCAACTAATGGGCCTTTAATTTCCAATTTTTGCCGCCACTAAATGAACTTCTATAAATATCTTCGTAGGTGCTTTTCCTTTTTCTTTTATCTCTTTGGGGTACAGACCTAGTAGTGTTGTTGCTCAGTCAAAAGATATAGTTTTATAGACCTTTGGGCTTAGTTCTAAGTTGTTATCCAGAATGGTTGGATCAGTTCACAACTCCACCTACAATTCATTAGTGTCCCTATTTTTCCACACCCCCTACAGCATTTGTCATTTTCCTTTTCTGTCACTTTAGACAATCTGATAGGTTGTGAGGTGATACTTTAGAGTTGTTTTAATTTGCCTTTTTCTAATTATTAGTGATTTAGAGCATTTTTTTCCATTTGACTATTGATAGATTTGATTTCCTCTTCTGAAAACTTCCTGTAATAGAGATTATTGTAAAAGGGACCTGATGAGGTTACAAAAACAAAGTATAGAGTAGAGAGAGAAGGCATAGGACAGAACATTGGAAAGTATTGAGGGCTCAGGAGCATGTCCTGAAGAATAAGCCAAGAAAGGACACTAGAAGGAGTGGTTGGACAAGTCAAAGGTGAACCAAGAGTTTCTAGTATCACAAAAACCTAGAGAAGAAAGAGTATCAAAGAAAAGTAAGTGATCAACAGTCAAATGCAGCAAAGATCTTGAGAAGGATTAGGACTGAGAAAAGACTGTCAGATTTAGTAGTTAAGAGTTCATCAACAAGGCTATTCTTTTAGATCATCCCTGTAGTATGTAACTAGAGATTTACTACTGCAAGTACAGCTTGGAGCCTTTCCAGTCTTCTTACATATCACCTCTCCCACTGCCCCCACATAATCCTAACTAGCTCCAGTCACACTAGTCTCCTGGCTGTTCCATCCATCTCTCACCTCTGGCCATTCTCTCTGGTTGTCCTCCATGCCTGGAGTGCTCTCTCTCCTCAATTCTACTGTCTGACTTCCCTGGCTTTATTTAAGTCACAACCAAAATCCAGCCTTTTACAGGAAGCATTTCCCAATCCCTCTTAATTCTAATATCTTCCCTCTGTTAATTATTTCCTATTTGTCCTGTTTATACACATTGATTTGTTAATTATCTCCCCCATTAGATTGTAAACTCTTTGAGAGCAGGGACTGTTTTTTGCTCCTTTTTTGTATCCCTAGCACTTGGCACAGTGTCCAGTACCTACACAGTGGTCTCTTAATAAATATTTATTGATTTATATTGATTGATTGAAGAGATTGTTAATAAAATGTTCTCTAATGTCTCTTCCAGTTCCCATTCTATTGCCCTCACCCCTTTTCCCCTTCTTTCTTTTTTTTCAGTCCAGACTTATGTTTTCATCACTGTAAGAAGCTCCCAGTGCAGTGGTTCCCTCTACCAGAGGGAACTAATCAGAGCCTCATATGTAATTTCTAATCTTTCAGAGCTGCCTAGGGCACCTAGAAGTTAAGGGACTTACCTGGGTCACACAGCTACTGTGAGGCACAGACAAGATTCGAACCCAGGTCTCCCTGACTCCACAATGACCGTCTCTCTGCCATATCATAGCTGCTTCTTTTGGTCCTATTATCAACATTAAATTCCCTTTATTTTATTCCTCAATGATGAGACCCTGGTTTGGTGGAATTCAGCCGGTACCTTGGGGCCCTTATGATCCCTGAATTCTATTCCTGATGTGCCAGTACTAGAAACAGCAACACCAGCAGTAATGACAGAAATGATGATAACAATCACAATAACACAAATATACTAGCAACAAAAGCATTTGGGAAAATAGAAAGTCGTCGCTGAGTTACAGGAACGCACACCCAGAAACATCTCTGCATTCACACTTTACTCTAATGTGAAAATGTTCACATTTTCTTTTTTTATTGGTTGTTAGGAGACCAAATAATAAACGCTATAGTTTCTTCTATCCAGTGAAAGGATTTTTTCCCCCTTTGCCCAGAGTCTCCTTTTAGAAAATTGGTGTCTGAGGCTGTTATAGCAACAAAAGGTTATAACCACATGACACTATAGCAACTGGTTGAAAATGTGAAAAATTAATTCCACCATGTTGCTCTGTGGAAACAAAACAACCAGTCTGATCAAGGTCACCCCCGTTCTCCATGCTCCCCCAACCCCCACCACCATTAAATTAACAGAATGGGCCAGTTGCATCGGGAACACCCAGATATAGCCTAGGAATCCAGTCAACACAGTCTGCCATTCTAAGGGGCTGTCTGCTTTGAAATCAGGTCTCCAGATGCCTGTTTCAGAAGGTTGCAAACCAGAGATGATGGCGGAGTTAAGCAGAAGGCCTTTTCTTCTGCCTAAGTGTCTCTGGGATCATTCTCCTCAATCCATGCAATTCTCAAGGTTCTTCATTGCTTTTCTATGGAATCTTTCTTATGGAATCTCAGTGATATAGGATCTCTATATAGAAGCCAGTAGGGAACAGCTATGAGTTCCCAGTTTGCTTCTGTAACAAAGTTTTCTTCCTTTCTGCTTAAAAACAAGAATTCATTTATGCATCTTATTACCTTGGGGAGGCTGTAGCATGACCCCCATCCCTTTCCTTGACCTCTATCTTTTCTCTCTTCCCTTCTCTGCACCCTCATCTGGCTAACTTCATAAAGCCAGGGACTTAAATTTTTTAAAGACTGTTTCTGACAAAGCTGGGAATTAGATTTGGTGGAGCCCTTCATAAAAAATTGAAGGCTTGCTATATTAACATACATTGATTTATTCATGGTGTTTCATTACAAATAAGTGAGGATCCTGTAATATCAGGAAAGGTTAGGGGCGCAGGAGAGCCCGGTATATTATATTGACAGCTCAGTTGAAATTGAGCCGCTTTTGGATTGAATTTGGAACATAGGGAAGGAATTGGCTAGTAAATAAGTCATGAGTTTTACCTCCAAGTGTCTGTATATCAACGCACTTGCCACCACTACATGGAGTGGAACTCGGACAGAATTTCAAGCGGGTGCTTGAAATGGGCATGATTTCCATTAAAGGTACATGTTACCTGTGCCAATAACAATAACCTCCTCTATTAATAATAATAACTGACATTTATATAACACTTTACAGTTTGTAAAGCAATTTATGTTCATTGTCTCTCCAAGGCTTCAGGAGGTTTATTTTGTGGTTGATCCTTTGTTCTCAAAGAAGACCATGACATCAAGGAGGTGACACCTTGACATGCAAGTGGCTTGGATTTAAGTTAGGGCAGGCTGTGCAGGGTCACCAGCTTCACTCTCTCCTCCAGAGGCATCTGGGTCCAATGGCCAGATATACATCAGGACAATTGATGATAGCCCTGGTGCAGTGAGTGGAAATCCATGGCCTTTTGGAGCTAAGATCTTTCCCAGGTCTCAGTTTCTCTAAGACAATTCCCATTCAGTGATTAAGGCTAGGTAAAAATGAGGCAAAGAATGGTCTCTTTTACCTAGTACAAAAAATAAAATCAATCTAGGAGAGGAAAAACCTTCAGGGTTTCTGGTCAAAACAGAAACAATTGCTGTTTACACTCACTCTGAGTCATCAGAATCCAAACAATGACCAAGTGAGACTTGGGCTGGGACTCCTAGGAGATAGTTCTGATGGGGATAAGTTATATCTGTTTTGCAAATGAAGAAAGTAAAGATCTAAGAGGTTAAGTGACTTACCCAGGGTCACACAGCTAGTAACTGTCAGAGTCAAGATTTAACACAGGCCTTTTCAAGTCCAGGTCTAGCATTCTAACAATTACATCATATTCTGTTATAGCTTTATTCCATCATCTATGGTAGGAGTTGGGGACTCTTTCATCATATTCTGTTATAGCTTTATTCCATCATCTATGGTAGGAGTTGGGGACTCTTTTTTCACAGACTGTGAAGACAGTCATAATAAATGAAGAGAATGAAGAAATTCCTTGTTCATTTTGCATCTCATTGTATATAGTACAAAGATCTTGTGGCCCTTGATAAGTGGTAAAATTATAATGTTCACAGCAGTGATATGACAGGCTATCAGGATAGCCTTGTGTGATCATGAACACATAGTCACTAGTTGAGACCTTTCTGTTGAGACCTTTCTGTTCCTAGACAAAATTGGAGGGAGCATGTTATGAGAGGGACAATTTCTTTGCATCTTTAACTCTGCTCCTAAATTTTGGGTACTTCCTCTAAATAGAGATGGAAGTATCAGCATGATACAATCTAATGAACCCTCGATTTGATGTCAGAAGACCTGAACCCTGGATTTGATGGCTGGAGTTCTGATTTTGAATGTCAGCCTGCTACTACTAATAAGACCCTCAACTCCTAACTTCTTGAGGACTCAGTTTTTCTACCTGTAAATTGAAGAAGGTCAACTACATGAGCCCTAAGGTTCATCCCTAGCCCCAGCCCCAAAGTCACATCATCCTATAGACCATTCCTATTATTAAGATACAAAAATCATTCTGTGATACTTCGTGCATATGTGTCTTGTCTGGTGGTATAATGATATTGTCTCTGGTCTAGGAATCTAAAGGTCACATTTGCATTTGTAATCACAGCACTGTCACAATCTGATAAACTGAAGGAAAGGTTTTTTCTTAGATTGCTATAGCCTAGGAATTCATCACTGAATAGCCAGCCAATAGGTGATAAGCCTTTAAGGACCCCAAACTGCTTCTCAAAACAAAGACCCAGCTTTTCAACAATGATATTTTCCCTATGATGCTTTGAGTTATGAATTTTAGAAATGTGGTTTTTCAAGTTATGAATCACCACCATCTCCAAAGAATTAACTTGAGTGTCAACCACAAAGGGTAATGTAGAAGGGTATGGTGGGTTTGAATATACCATTACATCTTACCAATGGAGAAGAACATGGGAGAAGTAGTATCAGAAATAGAATCATAAGGGGTGGCTAGGTGGTGCAGTGAGTGGAGCGTCGACCCTGGAGTCAGAAGGACCTGAGTTCGGATCCGGCCTCAGACACTTAACACACACACAAACAAAAACCTAGCCATGTGACCTTGGGCAAGTTACTTAACCCCAATTGCCCTCCAAAAAGCAAAAAACAAACAAACAAACAAACAAATAGAATCATAGAGATGTATGCCCAGAAAAGAAGGTCTACCTTTCTGTAGAAAGATCAACAGAAAACCAGCCAATGGACAGCCTGTGTACTCATTTGGTATCTATATAACATCAAGAGACCAAAAAGAAGGTCACTAGAATGTTGACTGGAGCCCTGTGAGGGATTTAAAGGAGGGAATGAACAAAGGTTCATGCAGATTTAGAAGGCATGGATGAATTGAGATCTGCAGTTCTGGTAGGAGTACCCATGACCCTAAGTTCCCAGATTCACCCAAGTCTGTTAGGATCAGGGTAAGAAGAAAAGTGCATTAATGCTTCAAACAGACAAAAACAGCCTTCAGCTTCTTAGTTCCAAACAGTATATGACTCATTTTCCAAACCGAAAGGTGATTTTTGAAGTCAAGTTTCACATTCTATGCTGACTAATGCATTCTTATTTTTAAGTTTCATAATGAAAAGTGACTTCATCCTCTCAAGTGAGACACACACACTGTCAGGCAGCTATTAGAAGACAAAGAATTCACATTTATACCATGTTTTATGGTTGCAAAGCACTTTTCCACATGTTACCTCATTTACTCCTAATGACAAACCTAGAATGGCCCTGAGAGGAGAAGCATCATTACCATTCCTTGAAGGATAAGGAAACTGTGTCTAAGAGAGATGAGATGACCTGCCCAAGGTCTCTAATCCAACTGTTCTTAGCTATTCATATATATTGTCCTTTCAAGGGAGTTTTTTCACTATTAGCTTTAGGAAAATACTACCTGAGCTTCAAGGTGGGGAACTAGGGTCAGGCTGAGATGTTAGTCCTTAAGATGTGAATGAGTGAAAGTTATTCTCATTCTGAAGACCCTTTTCCTACTGTTTTGTGATAAATAATTCTACAAACATAAACACCATAGAGAGATGCCTCTATAGGATTTGCCACATATCGCTTCTATCTTCTTTCTGGGGGTGGGAGAGACAAGGAGAGAAGACCGACTAACCTGGCTTTAAAAAAAATCAATGCTATCTATTTCAACTTGCCCCAAATCCTTTCCCAGGACTCAAGTGAAAACGGCAAGGTTTTATAAGAACTAGAAATGGAAGGGGACCTTAGAGTTGGAACCCTTGTCAATTTTACAGATGAATAAACTGATTCCCAAAAGCATTGGGCTTATCACACAAAGTAACACTGAAAATCAGGAGCAGAGCCAGGATTTTAACCTCAGATTTCTGTCTCAAAATCCAGTGCTCTTCCTGTGACATCAGAGAACCATGAGAAACAGAACAATTGAAAGGCCAGCCGTGAGAAGAAAGAGGGAGAGTGCTTAAGCACTTGGATAATAATAACCCTCATTATTTCTGTGGTGCTATAAGGTTTTCAGTGGGGCAGTTAGGGGGCACAGTGGATAGAGTGCCAGGCCTAGAGTCAGAAAAACTCATTTTCCTGAGTTCAAATCTGACCTCAGACACTTACTAGCTGTTTGACCCTGGGCAAGTCACTTAACCCTATTTGCCTCAGTTTCCTCATATGTAAAATGAGCTGGAGAAGGAAATAACAAACCACTCCAGTATCTTTGCCAAGAAGAACCCCAAATGGAGTCACAAGGAGTCAGATATGACTGAAATAACTGAATAACAAGCCCCCTTCTTACCCTAACTGCTAAGGATTCAAAGTCACTGGCCAGTCACAGATGTGCATAATCAGACATGAGTGAAATGATGGAGCAGGGACAATAAGGTTTGCTAAACTCTTTCCATACAAAAAGCTTGTAGGGTATGTGTTGTGCAAGTTTTAATATCTGCATTTTACACTTAAGGAAATCAAGTCTCATAGAAACTAAATGACCTTCCATGGTCACGTAGTGTAAATGCCAGGCCTCCAACCCTTTTACCACTACACCAGCCCACCTCTCCAGAAACTGATGGTTGGCCAGTAGTGAGTGATAGAGAGATAGTCAGTGAGCATTTATCCTGTGCCACAGGCACTGTGTGCTAAGTGCTTGGGAGACAGAGAAAGGCATAAGACAGCACCCTGTTCTTCAGACAGATGGAGGAGACAACGTACAGACTATGTACAAACAGGTTATATGCAGGATTATTTGGAAATAATGACAGTGGGAGAAGGCCCAAGAAGAGACCAGACCTGTTATTTTATTGCTATCCATAAAGCCCAGGTCTGGAAGCTGCCTCTACCAGCGCAGGTCAGTACCTTCTCTGAACCTTAATATCTTAAGAATTTCCCAGGGCATGAAGAAATTCAGTGACTTACCTGGGGTCACTCAGCCAGGATGTGTCACAGCCTCTCGTGTGTCTTTCCTCTGCCTTTCCAGAAGCCTATGGCCAAATGTAATCTCCTTGGTTGTTCTTTTGCAGATAAACTACAAGGCTGTGGGCTCCCTCGATCCCAATGCTGACCTTTCCAGCCAGAGGGGGAAGGTCTTCAAGCTTCGGAATGAAACGCACCACCTCTTTGTGGGCCTGTATCCAGGCACAACCTATTCATTCACCATCAAGGCCAGCACATCAAAGGGCTTTGGGCCTCCCATCACCACGCGAATTGCCACCAAAATCTCAGGTATTTATTGAGAAACATCAGACTACCTTCCAGAATTGCTGAGGATTAGAAAAAGCAGGGAACCACATGGTGACTCTGATACTTTCTCTACTTTGTGAGGCCTCATGCACTAGGAGATCCTTCAGAAAGGCTCCATTTTTGAAGCAAACCCCAATATATGAAAATTCTGATTTGGGGGGATAAAAACACTAAAATTTACTTTTCCTAGATATTTACCATTGGACAACTTTAGATATCAAGCTTTCTGGCTTCATTTAAAGTATAAACTTTGTCTCTAAGCCTTGGAGGTTCATTGAAAGAATGCTAGATTTGGAGTTAGAAAGAAATGGGCTTAGATATGTCTCTGTCATTAACTCCCAAGGTGACTTTGAGTAAATCACTCAACTGTCTGGGCCTCAGTTTCCTTATCTGTAAAATGGGACTAGATTACCTCTGGAATCTCTTCCAGCTCTAGGGCTATGAATTTAAGATCCTACAGCCTGATGACATCCAAGAATCATAATATCAATAGCTTACATTTATATAGTATGTAGGTCATTTTATATACATTATCTCATTTGGTCCTCATAACAACCCTTGTGATGTAGGTCTATTGTTATACTCACATTACAGATGAGGAAACAGAGACTCATTTAGGTTCTGTGATTTGTCCAGAGTCAAACGTAGGTTCTTCTGATTCCATAAAAAGTCCTTTATATGCCAATTTATCTTTCAAGGGGTCTCAAGGTCCCTCTGTTTATGATCCTATGATTCCATTTTGCTGGGGGGAAAATCCCCACTGGCTTTGAAGTCAGGAAACCCAAATACAAATTATGAGTCTTCTACCTGCTTCCTGTGTGACCCTGGGAAATTAATTTCTGTTTCTAGGACTACATTGTTGGTTAGACTAGCCAATCTTGAAGGTCCCTTCCAGGTCTAAAACCTACGAGATTTTAATTTACATGTAGCTTTTCAGAAACTCCTTTACTGAGCTGCTCCCCTAATGAAATATGAAAATCCTATGCCTGTGAGCTCCTCTGGGCCCAGTGCTCACAGGGAAGCATCAAAACAAATTTACAGGGAAAGTCAAAAGCCTTGTAGTGAAGTTAGGGCCATGAAGGCTAGGGTTCCCTGAGTGTTGAATTGTTATTCCTACTGATTAGCAACCACCATGCTAGAGAGGCCAAGACCTTGGGTTTGGCCAATTAACCTTTGCTTTCAGTTGGCAGGCTCCCCAATCTGTGCCTTTGTACACTGGGAGACTGGGAGAGACAGTTGGATGAAAAACATAGCTTAAATCGCTTGCCTTGCCGGGAGCAAATCGGGAATAGCATCTTCATATATAATAGGTAATTTTACAGCCAGGGCACTGTTTCTGTGAGAAAGCCAAATACAAAGCTTTCTGAGGAACCAGAGACCACTCACCCACCTTTGAACAGAATTGAAATAGAATACCTTAGGGTCTGCATCGCCCTGTACTCTGAAGCAATATGTATCCATGAGGCTGCCTCACTTGTGTCTGGAATAGGACTAAAAAGGAAAGCCTTCCTTATGGCCCCCTAGGGATATGGGGTTGTCTCCTTCTTTGGGAGACCCAAGGCCCCTTGAGAATTCTGATGAATTACGGGAGTGTCTCAGAGTGTCCTGGTTTGGTGTAGGTCCATTGAATTTGATTTGAAGTCTTCAGTGGAAAAGGAAGGAAGAAAAAAAAGCAATGCCCCCTCCCCCTTCCCGGCATTCCAGGCTGTCAGTTCCCTGTCACTGAGATAGCCTCTAGCAAGAAGCAGTTAGATGATTGGAGGCTTCACTGAGCTTTCCCAAGTCCTATAGGCAGGTCCAGGGGTATAAGCCAGGGCTGCATGCAGTGTGTATTATAAGAGGTTATGACATGGTTAGTGCCTGGGACATGGAATGGTGGTGGCTGTCCTGCTTCATAGAGTAACTGTCAGAGATCCCAGAATGTGTAGAACTGAGAGGAATCTTGGATACCCTCTAGACCAGGGGTGGGGAACCTACAGTCTTGCAGCCACATGTGACTCTCTAGGGCCTCAAGTTTGGCCCCTTGACCAAATCCAAGCTTCACAGAACAAATCCCCTTAATAAAAGGATTTGTTCTGTAAAACTTGGACTCAGTCAGAAGGGCACACATGAGGACCTAGAAGGTCACATGTGGCCTCAAGATTGCAGGTTCCCCATCCCTGGTCTAGACAAAGCCCTTCAGATTACAAAAAAGGAAAGAGTCAGAGAAGGGAGAGGGTCAAAGTCATACCACTAGTATGTGGAAGAATCTGGGCTAGAAGCCAAATCTTGGAACAACCAAGGAAGGGAATATGATTATAAGATCATAGATTTAGAGCTGTACCACCTTCATTAAAGGAGGAAACTGACTCCTAAAGAAGGGAATAGCTTACATGAGATCACAAAGGTGATAGGATCAAAGGGGGTAGAGTTGGGAGGGAACTTGGAGACCATCTAACTCAACCCCTTCATTTTATAAATGAAGAAGTGGGTCCCCAAGAGGTTAAGTGATGGTCCAAGGTCACACAGGCAGCAGCGGGAGTCAAGGCTCAGTCTCCCTGCTCTGAACCTAATGCTTCTCTTGCTATTCCATGCCGTCCGTCACAAATGACTCTTTATGAGTATTGATGCAGAACCTCTCTAAAGAATGGGGAGCTATAGCCATGCCTCCTCCATAACAGATCAAATCTGTGGTCAGCCACAATGTCACTGCCTCCACTTCCAAAAGAGGATCCAGCTGGCTTTTACTTTCAGTGCCCAGTTTATCAAATGTACTTCCCCCTAGACAGGGGTCTTTAACCTCTTCTATGTCATAGAATCCTTGAGCAGACTGGTGAAGCCCATGCAGAATGTTTTTCAAAGCATAAAATGAGAGACTTAAGATAAACAAAGGAAACCAATTATACTGAAATTCAGATAAGATGTATGTAGTACATATATGTATATGTGTATGCAAATATGTGCATACATATACACATTCATGCACACATATGTGTGTATGTGTATCTCACGGACCTCAGGTTAAGAACCACAGTCCAAATCTCCTAGTCTACCTCAGCCCAATGATAACTGGTAAACTAGTGAATATTATTCCTGGTTAGTTGCTAATCACTGGTTTTTGTGTTCTCGTTCTCTCTCTCTCTCTCTCTCTCTCTCTCTCTCTCTCTCTCTCTCTCTCTCTCTCTCCCTCTCCCTCTCCCTCCCTCCCTCCCTCTCTCGCTCTCTCTCTTCTCTTTTTCTCTTTCTCTGTTTCTGTCTCTGTATCTCTCTTCCCCTTCTTCTCCTTCCTTTTTTCCTCTTCTCTCCCTTTTTTTCTCTCTCCCTTTTGCCTCTCTCCCCCTCTCTTTCCTTCTGTCCCCTCTCTCTTTCCATCTCTTCCCCTCCTCTACTCCTTCCCCCTCTCCTTCCCTCTTCTCTCCCCTTCCTTCTCTTCTCTCCCCATCTCTCTTCCACTCTCCACTTCTTTCTTTCCTTCTCTCCCCCTTTCTTTCCATCTCTTTTCTTCCTCTGCTCCTTCCCCCTCTCCCTCCCTCTTCTCTCCTCATCTTTCTTCCACTCTTTCTCTGCTCCTCTCCTTCTCTTCTCCTTCCTGCCTACTCCCCTTCCCTCTCTCCACAGCTCCTTCAATGCCTGAATATGACACAGATTCACCTCTGAATGAGACAGACACAACTATTACTGTCATGTTGAAGCCTGCACGGTCCCGGGGTGCACCTGTCAGGTGAAGTTCTAATTCTCTGTTGGGGAGAGGACAGGGGGCATATCAGATCTCACCTCTTCTTCCAGGGCCATACATATCTCTCTCCTCTGCAGCAATGACACTGATACATTCTGGACAATGCCAACTGCCAGGGGCATAACCTGGGAGGGGGATGGCATGAGGCACAGCTAGAAGTGAGAGCACAGAATCTGCTTCTTGGACAGACAAACACTCTCCAGCCCCACAGAGAAAGGTCAAGGAACAGAGATTCAGGTCAGGGAGGGAGTGAAGAGGGCTGCTCTGCCTCTGACAATTCACTTCATCTAATACCACAAGAGATGACTTGGGGGGTGAGGGGGTGAGGGGAAGAATTCAGCTTGTCTCCAGGAGGCAAGTCCGCCAGCTGGATCCTTGCCAGCCTGGTCCCTGGAAACACTGGTGGTGGCACCCCTAGACCAGAGAAGGAACATAGTTGAATCTAGCATAAGAATATAAGCACAGGTTAGGCAAAATCAACACTATCACTGTGCTGGAGACACTGACAGGGACACATTCAGGGATACTAGCATAAAGGTCGGTGGCAAATGTGTTTAGGGAGAGGGATATTAGTTAGCATTTATAGAATGCTTTAAGGTTTACATAATGCTTTAAAGTACTTTACAAATACTATTGCATTTTATCCTTATAACAACCCAGGGAGGTACTAGTATTAACATCATTTTACGGACAAAGAAATTGAGGCAGAAACTTGTTAAATGACTTGTCCAGGGGTCATATAACTAGGAAGTGTTTGAAGCTAGATTTGAACTCAGGTCTTCTTGACTCTGGGTTCTTCTAGAACCCTGGATGGAATATCCACTGAGCCACCTACATACCTGTGATTTCATTAGTACAGTGAACTTCCAGGTGAGGAAACCCCCTCTGCCAGTACAAGGCACCACCTTTATGGTAAATTATAGTATTAGAGAATTGCCTAAAAGCATTGAGAGGTTTTGACTTATCTAGGGTTACACGTGGGTCAGAGGCAAGATCTGAACCTAAGTCTTTCTGAGTACAAGGTCAGCCCTCCATCTAGCCAGGCACTTTATCTCAAGCACCAAGGTCAGTGGAAGATGTGTTTATGAAGGACAAAGATGAGGAAAGGAAAGAGCATAGGTCGTACAGGATGTATGCCTAGTAAAAATACCAGTCACGATATGAGGCTGGCACATCCAGCCAGAGTTTCGGGGAATGGAAAGTTTCCGGTGTTCTTGTCAATCTGCCCAGACAAGTTGTTCAGGGTCTGTGCCCTCTTTTAAAATTGTGGCTTGGAGACATGCTTCTGTGAGCTGTGCACAGGAGGATTTTAAAGAACCCTTTACACATTCATGAAATGAGAACCTTGGGTGACATTTTCTCACACAAAAGCATTCTTCCGTCCCGGCCATGCCGGTGAGAAACAGTATATCCTGGCAGAAGAAAAAATCCTTGTTGAATATTTCCACCTGTTTAGAGATTATTAAGTGGTTCTATCTCTGGTTTGAAGACCCACCTGAGGGAGTCTTCCCAGGAGAGAAACTTAGCTCTAGGAAGAGGATTAGGAGCCATAGGCAGAGGTGTCAAATACATGACTTTAGTCCATATTACTCCTGAGTGTGCCCCAAACCAGATTAAAATGTAATTGGGAAAATAGTGAGCAAAATAACAAAAATACAGGAAAAGGTAGCATTTTAAAACTAAGTCAATACACATTCCCCAGAGATCCTTATCTATGACTTAGTGGGTCCCCATTTCTACTTGAGTTTGACACCACTGCTGTAAGGAACCTCAGAAGTCAGGGAGCCCAACTTTCTCCTTTTACAGATAAAGAAACTGAGGCCCCAGAGAGGTAAAGATGATTTTTCCTAAGTTAATACAGATAGTAAGTAGTAGAGTCAGGATTCAAACCCAGCTCCCTGGTCTCCAAGTCCTGTACTTTGCCCTTCATCATGTGTTGCCTGTGCCCTCAACAGTACCAGCCCCACATCCACCTTCATTGAAGCTGAGGGTTTTGCTCAAAACAAGAAATAGTTTCTGTAAAACATTTCAGGATTTACAAAGCACTTCCCCATGGTGTATTCCCATGGAAAACATGGTTCAATCCCATTTTCAAGAGGAAGACACAGAGACAAGTAGAGATTGTGATTCACTTCTGTTCATACAGCAAATAAATATTAGAGGCAGGGCTTGAATGCAGGTTTTCCTGATTCTCTGATTAAAGGCTGCTTCTCTAAACCTATACCGTACTGCCTATTATAGGGTTGTCAGGAATATTGTTTGTCCCAGACCCCATTCTGCAAAAATGACATGCTGAAAGAAATGTATATTTAAACACAGTGGCTTTTTTTTTATTGGCTTCCATTATCCTCCCTTTACCCCAGGGTCCAAATCACAGCCCTGCACAAAGATTATGAGAAGGCAAATAAACAAAGCACAAATCATGGGCATTTCTTAGCTGTTCCCTTGGATACCTCTGAGCACCAAATGATGATAAGTTGAGATACTGTTAAACCATGGTTATTATGAGTGATGTGTATGTTGGTAATAATGTACCATGTGACTGGGCATTCGTGCCACCTTTTATGCTGTTTTATGTTTTGCTTTCTGAGAATCCTATCCACCAAACCATAAGTTTCCCTTGTGGGTCCCACCTGCTTCACACTCTATTCCTAGACCACAATTATCCCCCCTTCTATTCTACCTTCAATACTAAAACCTAGAACTATAACTGAGAATTTATGATCCTAGGGAAAGTTCCACAAATTGACAAGTAGCCTCCACTGGAAGGGGTGCGATGGACTATAACACTGTCATATCATGAGTAGAGAACAGTGAAGGACTGCTGCTGGGGAGGCTTTAGGAAGTGGAGGAAGCAGGATGAATTGGGAAGGAATTCACCCTAGTCAGCTATCTGGTAGCTTCCTAATTTAACTCAATGATCCTTGCTAACTAGGTACCAAGTTCTGTTCTTTGTATGCTACTGGAGGTCTGCAAGTGTTGTTAACACCCTCTAAATTCAGTACCATAGGACAAAGCCCCAGTCACCCCATCTTAGTTACAGCTTTGCTAAAAGCTATGAAGCAAAGTCAGGAGAACTTATTTACCCAGTCCAGTAGCTTTGAGGTTCCTTTGTGGAGCTTTGGGGAACAGTAAGGGGTCATTCATGGAGGTATAACAGAACTGACATAAATAAGTCTTTGATTTTCATTGCCCTAGTTTCTGTTGCCTTTCAATCATTTTCGGTTGTGTTCAACTCTTTGTGAACACATTTGGGTTTTCTTGGCAGAGATATTGGAGTGATTTGCCATTTCCTTTCTTTGGATCATTTTATAGATGAAGAAACTAAGGCACAGGGTTACATGATTTGCCCAGCTAGTAAGTGTCTGAGGCCAGATTTGAGCTCATGTCTTCCTGACTCCAAGCTTGGTGCTCTATCCACTGTGCCACCTAGCTGCCCCACCAAAGTGGCTATTGTTCAGTATTCTATGTGAGAGCTATTTGTGTTTATGTACTGTCCCCAGGAGTGGATACATGTACTCTCCACTGTATTGAGGTGGCAAAGGGGAGAGAACACTGGAATCAGAAAGACCCAAGTTCCAGCCTGGCCTCAGACACTTACTAGCTGTGTGACTTAGCTGTGTGTAAGAGACTTAACCTCAGTTGCCTCAACTGTAAAATGAGGATGATAAGAGCATTTGCCTCCCAGGGTCATTATGAGGATCAAATGAGGCAACATTTGCAAAACAACAAGAATGATTGATCAGATGATGCCCTGAGGCCAGAATTTATAGATCAGCATCAAGTAGAGGGAATTTTCCTGCCTGAAGTTAACAATACCCAGGAAATCATAGGTCCAGATTTTTTTTTTAAAGTGATTATCATCTTAACGCTAATCTGAGGGATGGCTTCTGCTAGTGAAACAGAAGCAAACTATACAGGGAGGAAGGACAAAACTCAAGTACACAGAGTTGCTTGTGGGCAAGTCTCTTTGAGCCATAGTTCACTGGTAAGAAGGAGATAATGCCTTCTCTGCCTGCCAGGCAGAGTTGTTGTGCAGACTAAGTGGCCATCCCTGCGACTGGCAGCAACTTCTCCCCTCAAACCAAACATGACCCAAGATCCCAGGATGATGGATCAAGAACTAGACCTTAAGCCTTGTGAACCATCTGGTTCAGCCACCTCCTTTTACAACTGTGGAAATTTGGGACACAGAAAAGTTAAGTGACTTGACTAAGGTCACACAGGTAATAATTGGCACTATCAAGTTTCAGTAATCACAATGTCAATTTTAGCTCTCCAAGGTCAGTACTTTTTCAACTGTCACATATTGTTTGATTTTGTACTGCTCTATAACCCAACTAGGCCAGACATTTATGAAGTCAGGCATTTAGGGGGCTTCTCTAAGCATTGTATCTCCTCTGTGAAAACACAGTGCTCTGTAGAAGTATGTATGAGGAAGGAAGGGAGGGAGGGAGGAAGGACGGAGAAAGGAGGAAAGAAGGAAGGAACGGATGAGGGAAGGAAGGAAGGAAGGAAGGAAGGAAGGAAGGAAGGAAGGAAGGAAGGAAGGAGAAGGGAGGAAAGAAGGAAGAAAGGAAAGAAGGGAAAGGGGAGGGAGGAAAGGAAGGGAGGAAGGAATAGAGGAAGTGAAGGAAGGGAGGGAGAGAAAGAAGAAAGGAGAGGAAAAGAGAGGAAAGGAAGGAGAGGGATGGAGAAAGAAAGGAAAGAAAGAAAAGGGGGAGGTGGTAAGAAGGAAGGAAGGGGAAAGAGGGAGAAATCATTCATGTCAAAAATTATCTCTCCCTCTTTCCGTTTCCTTCCTTCCTTTGTAAAATGCTTTGTGAACTATAAAACACCATACAAATGTAGATGTTAGTGTTTCAGGCTGCTGGGATGTAATTTAGAGATTTGCTGAACACAGATTAAGAAATAAGTAAAGCCGTTATCACGGGTGAGATTGTTGGCTTGTGCTTCTCCTGGGCATTTACTGTTTTCCATCTTGCACAGCAGCTATTTCTATAGGTGCATATTCTCCTACTAGATTAGAAGGGCCATGAGGGCAAGTCCTTATCTTTGTACCTCCCCAATGCTGAGCATGGCCCATTACACATAATAGGCATTTAATAAATGCTTGCTGAATTGAATTCATCATTAGAGTAGCAGGGAAGCATCTTAAAAAGCTGAAGGGAGAATCCAACTTGCTGTGACTCTGTGAGCCCAACCAAAACAAAGTCAATTTAATGTTCTTTCTGGTATCGTAATAACCAGCGGTCAAAATCTGACACTGGGTCAGATTTCCATATATCAGAGATCCATAGAGGTTGTGACCCATGGAAGGGAAGGAAACTGGACCCCAGTGAGCAAATAGGACTTTCCCAGAATTACAGAGGTAGCAACTAGCAGATCTCTGGAAAAAAAAAAAAAAACAAAGGCTCTTTCTAGTAAATGCTGTTCCCATTTGCCTGGGGTAAAATGGAGTAAGGGGGGGTGTGGAGCAGTGTGATGTCAGAGAAACAGTTGGGCAGAGTGGAAAAAGCACTGACTTTAGTAAAGAGACTTGCCTCTGGCAGTCCTTAGCTGTGTGACCACAAGGAAGTCACCTCAGTGTTCTTGAGAGGTTTTCTCTGAGCCTCCATTTTTTGCTTCTCTAAAGAGAATATGCATCACCTTCCTCACAGGGTTCCTATGGGGCTCAAATGAGATGAAGTATGTAAAGTGAAATGCAAAGTTTGAGGCACTGACTAAATGGCGTTGTTGTCATTTCATCATCCTGGTTTTGTCCTTCAATGCCTTGGGAATGGGGCAGTCAGGTGGTTCAGTGGATAGAGCATTGGGCCTGGAGTAAAGAAGACCTGAGTTCAAATTCAGCCTCAGACATTCACTATATATATGACCCTGGGCAAGTCACTTAACCTCTATTTGCCTTAAGCCATTGAAGAAGGAAATAACAAACCATTCCAGTATCTTTGCCAAGAAAACCTCATGGACAGCATTGGTCCATGGGGTCACGAAGAGTTAGGCACAACTGAACCACAACACCTTGGGTTTTTCACAGCCTCTCTAGGCCCCATTTTCTTTATCTATAAAATGAGAGAGTGGAAGGCCCTGATATTCTGAAATTATGTGATCGGGGCTGGTTCCCTGGGTCAGAGGCACTCCACCTTGAAAGATACTTGACACTTGTTAGTAAGTGGTTGAGGGCCTGGTATACATCCTGTGGCTCTAGAATATAGTTCATCAGTGTTTGAAGTACAAAGGGCTCAAACCTGTGTACTCATTGGTAACATGTTGTAACCAGAGTCCAGCCTAAAATGTGTATTCCTGCACCCCCATTTTCAACTGTTCTACATTTTGACTTTTCTTCTCATATCCATGATAAGCCACCCTCCCAGTATGCCCTTTCTCATCACATGTGATATTGTCTTCCTCATTCAGATTCAAACTTGCCTGAAGGAACAGGTGAATGAGAGACCCACTCCCTGGGCCAGTGCAAAGGGTCTGACATCTGGGGTCTCCATCTATTCATTGCCACCACTACATCCATTTGTGCTGCCTGATCTATTTCTAGAATACTTCCTGATGGAAATTTATTACCTTAACATGGGTCTCCTCAGGCCTCCAAAGAGTTATTGGTTTTTAAGTGACAGAAGTGCAGAATCATTTAAAAGATCAATCAAGCAGGGACTTGAATGTAATATTCAGCTCCTACCAGAGTGCTTGCAAACAGCGTCTGGCTCCCTACCCTGTCACTCTGATCTATCTGTTACTAGTCAGAAGAAGTTACTTGACCTTGTATTAATCTTGATATGGTCCCCACAGTGAGACTGAGGTTGCACATCCCCACAAGCTGTGACAGACCCAATCAGAACACGCGGCTGTCAATTCTTTTTGTGCACAAATGGTGGCAACCTCTACTCTTACTCTTCTATCACTAGAACAAAATGTGAGAAAGTGTCAGCTTCCTCACAGGCTATGGATCCCTACTCCCTGCCCTATGGTGATCAAGGGCCAATGAGAGATCAGGGGTAGCACATGGCATAGGCTGAAGTTTTAGTTGAGTAGGGCATAGAGTGGACAAGAGCTAGTGGTCAAAATGAGCAATGGGCCATGGCTAGGGGCTATGAGATAGCCAAAGCCTGGTACTCAGTCAGGAGAGGAGAGTAAAGTGAAGCATGCTGGATGTAAAAACACATGCAAGTCTTAGCTCCAATAGGAAGTCTCTTATGTCCTTCCTGCTGAATGGTAGAAGCCAAGGAGGACCTTATAACGCAGCAGTTCATTACATAGACTAGCAATGACCAGCATCTCACTCAGCCTTGGTAGAGTCGTGGTGTCTTTGTAACACTCTAGGAAATATCAAGAAGCATCATTGAATTCTCCCCAAAATGAACTCATTTTAATTTCACAACAATAAAATACATGCCCTATAACACTTTTAAGGAGTAAGGGGTGATTGAAAATCAACTAAGGATGAGGGTCTTAACATCTAAAAGTCTGGATAGTAATTATAGGGATGAAAGAAGACATGTTGACTAATCCGATTGTCCTCCACTGCACCAGTATTGCACTTTGGGTTTTCCTTTGATGAATTCCTACACCATGTAAGTTCCTTGAAGGTAGGGACTTTCATTTTTTTCTTTATATCCCCAGCTCCATGCACACAGCAGGCACTTATTAATGATTGTTGACTGACAAACCAGTTAATAAAGTTCTTCTGTATAGAACTTAGCTCCTCCATTGAAATCTTCCTCCATTACCTCCTTGTGGCACTGAGCTGACCCATGGACTCCAGGAGGCTATTACCAGCAGAGCACAGGAGCTGGAAGGTTACTGGAAAGGTCCATTGAATACAGGTCCATTGACTTGCCAGAGCATCTGTTGCCCAGATTCCAACTTGACTGATCTTGGAGGGCTCATTTCCAGAAGGCTGTACACAAGTCGGTGATCATAGCAACTCATAAAGGTCATCTGTGAATCCATGGAAGTATGTCATTCTGCACTGGTGGAGGGACTACCTACAACAATGAAATCATCAAACCCTAAATCAAAAAGTAAATGGGCAAATGCTTCCCTCTGTCTTTTTACATTTAGATTCCACGATGGATTCATCCCTCTAGAAGAATGAGCTTAAAGGCTTAAAAATTAAAATAAATGATTTCCTCTCCTGGCCAGCCAGAAACCGAAGGTTGATAAAGAGAACTAAAGGATGCCAGAAATACTGATTAGGGAGAGGAATGGATACTCATACATTCCTCCTTCCATGCTGTGATGGCTCTTTGTGGACCAGGAATGCAATGGGTGGTGCAGGCACTAGGCATAGGTAGACAGTGGTGCAAAGTGACAATTATAGCCTCGAGGTTGCCAGTCTGAATAGTTGGAGTTTAAAAGGCCTAGGTAAGGGTTTGCTGGAGGCAGATTGTCAGTCACTGGGAAGCCAATAAAGGGGAAAGGCTAGAGAGGGGGCTGAGAATATGAAGAATCTTGCAAGGCAGCTTCACAGGAAGGATTCAAAGAGGAAATAACAACAGAATTCCCTCATGTTGGGAGAGAACTCTGGCCATGGTTGACTGCTCTGACAATGGTCTGAGGGATTCTTTAACCTTTTTTACTATAGTAGCTTAGCCGTCTCTGTTTAACCCCACCTAGCCGGCCTGGCCCCTCAGTAGTTAAAGTATATTCATGGCTTCTCTGACCAGACCTTCCCACTCTCAATATCCTTTGGCAGGGTCCAGATGTATATCTTGCCACTGGACCCAGATGACTTCAGAGGAGAAAGTGAGGCTGGTAACCTTGCATAGACGTCCCTCACTTAAATCCAGTTCACTTGCAAGTCATAGCATCATCTTCCTGATGCCATAGTCCTTTTCAAGAACAAAGGACAGGGGCGGCTAGGTGGCGCAGTGAGTAAGAGCCCCAGCCTCGGAGTTGGGATGACCCAAGATCAAATCCGGCCTCAGAAAATGAGCACCCACACATAAATAATGACTAGCTGTGTAACCTTGAGCAAGTTACTTAACCCCAATTGCTAAAAAAAAAAAAAAAAGAACAAAGGACAAACAACAACAACAATCCTTTGGCAGGGACTCCATTTCCAAATGGATGTGGAAAATCTTTATACACTAGGGGCTCTGGTCTCAGGCCCTCAGTGACCTCTGTAATATTGCTGTCAGCCTTCCAAAAGCATGGGTCTGGCCATATCACTTCATCCCCACATCATCCCTGCCCAAGAATCTTTACAGGCTTTCTATCTCCTGTATGATAAAATGCAAACTTCCGTGTTTAACATTAAAAGTCCTTTATGATCAGCCTACCTTTATAGATTTATTTCATATGAATATCCTTAATGCAAAGACAATATGGAAGGTAGATAGAGAGCTGGGCTTGGAATCAGTATGATTTACTTCCAAAGACTATCTCTGACTTATACCGGCTGTGTGACCTTGGACAAGTTACATACCCTCTCGATTACCTAGGAAGTTCTCTAAGGCTTTTAATAAAAGAACAGTTGTTTATTTGTGTTGGTAGAAGGAGTTTCTTTGTGGAAAACTCCCTGCAGGGATGAAGTCAGAGATCTGGCTCGTTCATTAGTCATCATTTTACAGAAACTGGATCTCTTTTTTTCCCTCAAACCCAATATTTCATCTCCTGTCTCTGCAACCTGAACATGTTACTCTGCATACCTAGAATAACTTTCTGTTCACTTCTAGCTGTCATGATTTTTAGCCTCCTCCACTGGGCCACCCAGTTATTAGTATTCTGTCCCTCTCCAGATTACCTTACTTGTTTATATGCTTTGTGTTCCATGAGTATGTAAACTCTTGAGGTCCCTTTTTGATTTGTAGGTACACTCCCAGAGTGCTTTGTACCTACAAGGTACTAACTTTTTAAAGAATGGATTAGAATAGGATACTTCAATAATTTGTCTTGGAACCCAGGCAGTGCATTTGTTGAAAAGAAAATGATTATTGTTCCAAATACTCAGATTAACAAGTACCTTCCCTAGTTTGTCTTGTTGTGTGGTTGAAGGAACATAAACTAAATGACCTCTTAAAAATCATTCAGCCTGGGGAGCTGTGAATTTCTCTTCCTTTCCTGTTGTTTCAGACTTGAATTTAGCAAGTATTATACAAGCAAAAAATATGGCAGAAAACTATATCAAGAAATGGCATCTAAGTTTTAAAGAAAGAGAAAACTTTATTGAGAGAAAAAAAGATGATTGACAAATTTCCTCCAGGATTCCTTTAATAAAGGCAGATCTGGGGTGGGAGCTCATAAGCACACCACAGATCAACTTGGGCTGTCTCCTGAGCTCCAGTGAACGAAATTGAAATCATTACAGTCTGATTTACTGGCACAGGTATATGAGTGTCCAATTAAGAAGGAAAAAGTGAAAATTTAGGGGATTTATTAACATATATCAGCCTCAGGATTTTGAGAGTCTGTCCACAGAGTGCAAGATGAGGTGCTACAATTATATTTAGAAATCATCTCTCTAAGCCAGTTCACCTATTTTGGCTCCTCAGGCCCCACAGAGTTTCATCCCAAAGCTGCAGAAGGCACAGGGCCCTCCATTTTCTAATGTCAGGTGAGAAGGGCAGAGATGGGAGGCAGAAATTCCCTTGTCTCTAGGCAAATATCTGGGAGAGGGGATGTCTGCAGGTTAATATGGCACAAGCCCAGTTGAATCCAAGAGTCTGGTGGTAGGCTGCTTAGAAACAAGTTTCCCTTCCATGTATGACTGTGTTTGACCAGATAAAATCCAGATCTTTCATAAATTCAGGCCAAAATCAGCAGCATGCTTCTCATAGTCATGAAAGGCATTTACTGTCTCTGTCTTGTTTCCTCTTTTGGAGGAGATGAGATTTTCACATAAAATTCTCATTCAAGAATGGAGTCCATGCCTTCTCTACTCAGGATGAAATAGTTTTAGCTGTGGTGACTCTAGCTCATAGTCCCTAGGTTCAGTCAATCCATCAATAAACCTTTATTAATTACTTACTGTGTGCCAGATTCTGCTAAGTGCTGTGGATTCTAAGAAAAGCAAAAGATCGTCTCTGCTCTCCAGGGGCTCACATTCTAATGGGAGAGAGAAAATATGCAAACAACTAGGGACAAAGAAGCTATATCAGGATAAATTTGAAATAATTAAGGGAAGACAGATATGGAAAGACTTCATATAGAAGATAGAATTTTAGCTGGGACTTAAGAAGCCAGGGAAGCCAGGAGGTAGAGAGGAGGAAGGACACTATGCATGGGAGACAATCAGTAAAAATGACCAAAGCTGGAAGATAGAGTGTGGCATTCAAGGAAGAGCAAAAAAGGCCAGTGTCATGGGATTACAAGGTGTGTAGGGATGAGGAAAATGTAAAATGACTGGAGAGGTAAGAAGGGGACAGATTACAAAGGACTCTGAATGCCAAACAGAGGACTTTATATTTGGTTCTAGAGGAGATAGGGAGTCACTGTAATTTATTGAGTAGGGGATATGATCAGACTTATGCTTTAGGAAGATCACTTTGACAGCTGAATGAAGGGTGAACTGAACTGGGGAGAGACTTATTGCAGGCAGACCAAAACCCAATGTAAGTAAGAATTCTATTTACACGTAGAATGCTATCCTATATAGTTCCCTCTGTCCATTATGTCCTGCCCCCCAACTCCTCAAACATTCATATGTTCCCCTACACAGTAAATGTCCAGAACTTGTTTTTCCTTTAAAACAGTGTTTAGATATACCCATTCTTTCTTTGCTTTCAGGTTAGCTACCCCTTCTGTTAAAAAGCAATTTTTACTGATATCTTTTTTTTTCTTTGAGAAGCATTGTGGTATAGTAGATAGGGATATGGCCTCAGAGTCAAGAAAAGCCGGGCTTACATCCTATCTCTGATGTGTAACAGTATCTGTGACCCTGGACAAGCCCCTCATGTTCTCAGTAACCCCCCCATCTCTGCTGGCAACTCTCTAAAACTATAAGTTGAGGATAAGATGCTAACTGCCTTGGTAGTGGTGGTTCCTGACTGGAGCTGGTGACACTGATGAAATGACAAGGTCCTATTAAAAATGGTTTTCCATTACTTTCATTTCCCAATAAATCCCTGCCCCCTTACCCCACAACCATCCCTTATAAGAAAGAAGGAAGAAAAGGAGGTAGCTCAGCAAAACTGACCAATATTTCAGTCAAGTCCAACTGTATACCCTATGTTCTACTTCCATAATTCCCCACCTCTGTACAAAGAAGGGATTTTCATATTTCTTCTTTGTTACAAGTTTCATAATAATTAAAATTTGTTTTGATTTTTGATGGCTTTTTTACTTTTCATTGTTATAATCATGCATATATACACAGATATAAATACAGAGTTTTGATATTTGCTTACTTCAGTTCACATCAGTTCATACAATTCTCCTATGCATCTTTATAATCACTCTTTCGTACTGCATATTAATTTGCCATTATATTCATGGAGCACAATTTGGTTAGTCAAAGGACCATTCCCCCAGTTGATAGGATCTATTTTGTTTCTAGTTCTTTGCTAATATAAAAAGTAGCTGTGGATATATTGGTTTTTAATTCAACCTTTCCTTCTTTTGGATTTTTTTCCTTTTTTTTGGAGGGGGGAAGGTAGAGAAGTTGGGGTTAAGTGACTTGCCCAAGGTCACATGGCTAGTCTTTGTGTTAAGTGTCTGAGGCCAGATTTGAAGCCAGGTCCTCCTGACTCCAGGGCCAGTGGTTTATTCACTGTGCCATCTAGTTGCCCCCTAAATACAGTTAATTTATCTATTTATTTTTGTAGGGGGGTTGGCAAGGCAGTTGGAGTCAAATAACTTGCCCAAAGTCACACAGGTAGTAAGTGTCAAGTGTCTGAGATTGGATTTGACTCAGGTCCTCCTGACTCCAGGATGGTGCTCTATTCACTGCACCACCTAGCTGCCCCTTTCAACTTTTCCTTCTATCTTTGACCAACTTGGGGCACCTGTCTAGGAGTTTGCTCTTTAGGTCAAAGGGTATAAACATTTTAATCACTTTCTCAGTATAAATCCTTATTCCTTTCCAGAATGGTTGGTCCAATTCAGTAGTTCTACCATCGCTATGCTATTAGTTTACCTATTTTCCTGCAAATTGTTCCAATACTCTTCACATTTTTTCACAATCTTTATCAATATGAAATGTGTTAGGTAAAATCAGAGTTCCTTTGATTTCCTTTTCTCTAATTATAAGAGATTTGGGACTATCTTCCATATGGTTGTTTATCATCTGTAATTCTTCCTTTGAGAACTTTTTGTTCCTATTCTTTGACTTACTTATTCATTAGGGTATGCAATTTTGTCATACTACATTTTTTGTGAGTTGGCTTTATATCTTACATAGTAGATCTTTTTTTTTTCTTTTTGGAGGGCAATTGGGGTTAAATAACTTGCCCAAGGTCACATGGCTAGGTTTTTTTGGTTTGTGTGTGAGTTAAGTGTCTGAGGCCAGATCCGAACTCAGATCCTTCTGACTCCAGGGCCGGCGCTCTACTCACTGTGCCACCTAGCCACCACAATAGTAGATCTTTATCAGAAATATTTGATACAAGGATTTTCCCCCAATCATTTTGCTTCCCTTCTTATTGAGTTAATTTTATTTGTGCAAAGAACTTCAATTTCACATATTCTATTCTATTTTAACTTTTATGGTTGACTTTGTTCTTTTTTTTTTCTTAAAAATTGCCTTTCCAGTAATCATGAAAGCTACCTAATCTGATTCTCTTCTACTTTTATTAACTTGGATGATCAATTCATGTAGCCATATTTTTTACCTAATTGTGTACAGTATACAATTCAACATGTTGGTTTAATTAATTTTTGCCAAACCTCCTTTGAGTTACAGTATGTTCAAAGCTATCTTCCAGGGGTGGCTAGGTGGCGCAGTGAATAGAGCACCGGCCCTGTAGTCACGAGTACCTGAGTTCAAATCCAGCCTCAAACACTTAACACAAAAATTAGCCATGTGACCTTAGGCAAGTCACTTAACCCCAATTGCCCTCCAAAAAGAAAAAAAAAAGCTATCTTCCCAGTTATCCTGTCCAAGGAATGACACAGTAGCTTCTCTAAAATTCATATGTAGTGGAAGATTTTTATCTTTGGTGCCAAGATTATACAATGGAATATCTCACATGTTAAGAATTATGTAGTCAGAATCTCAGTTTGAAGAGACCATAGTCCAATCTTTACCTGAAACATAAATATAGATCTTTCCAACATTCCTATGATTATTGACCCTCTTCAAATACTTTTAATGATGAGGTAGGGTATAAGGTGTGTTCAGGGAGGACTGGTACCTCTGGTGTGATGACTGCTGAACTCTTTTCAGGGCTGCTTTCAATCTTTTGGTATCCACCTGTTCCACCCAGCTCTCACCTGTGACTCCAAGAAGCTGTAGCATGCGCAGTGGCCACACTCCAGTAAAATGTTTTGGCAGACAGGTTAAACCAGGTTGAGGGTAATCAAAGGGTCTCAAACCCATTGGTGAGTTAGGGGGGTGCCTACCCCAAGAATGTGAAGACTTCTCCTGGTGGAATGGGTGGATGAGAACAGTTTGTTCCAACGGCCATGAAGGCAGCTGAGGCAGGCACTATGGAGCGCTTAGAGCTTTGTTAGACATCAAAGACACCAGGGTCATCCGCTACATCTTGAACTGTCACCAGTCATCTTGATTCTGTTTTGCCACTGGACTGTGATGACTCTGGAGGAGAAAGTGAGGCTGATGACTTTGTGCAACTCTGTCTCATTTAAATCCAATTTACATACAAATCAAAAGACATCCCCCATACCATTTTACCATTATACCTTATAAGGTAACTCATTTCACTATTTAAATAGCTCTGATTGTTTAGAACATCTTTTTGTTTTTAAACATTAAATTTTACCTCCCTTCTATTTAGTCAGTGGTTTTAGTTCAACCAAGCAGAATTAAGTCTGTTCCCTATACCTTGCTAGCTCTCTTCACTGGTAGATAAGTGGATAGACAGACAAATTGTTTATTAAGCTTTAACCCTGTGCCAGGTACCATGCTAAGTTCTGAAGATACAAATGACAAGGCAGTCCCTGATCTCAAGGAGCCAATATTCTAATAGCATAAACTGCACATAAATAAGAGCTGAAAAGGGGGTGGAACGGGTCAGGAGAAGGGAAGGGGAAGGCAGCACACATCTCTCTACAGCTTCATTAAAATACCTCTACCTAGGGGTGGCTAGGTGGCGCAGTGAGTAGAACGCTGGCCCTGGAGTCAGAAGGACCTGAGTTCAGATCCGGCCTCAGACACTTAACCCACCCAAACAAAAACCTAGCCGTGTGATCTTGGGCAAGTTACTTAACCCCGATTGCCCTCCAAAAAGCAAAAAAAAAAAAAAAAAAGAAATACCTGTACCACCTCCCAGAGCTATCACTTGTAGTGAACATAGCATTGGCTTTCTAAAGAATCATAGAACCTGGGTTTGAAAAACTCTTTAACCTTGGGTGAACTATTTGCCTCCAGCTCCTCAACTTCAAGATGAAATGGTTGGACTATGTTGTCTACAAGGTTCTTGCCTGTTGAAAATTTATTTGCTATATGACTGAATCAGAATAATAATTTGGATGTATATGGTCCAGTTTATCAGTGCAGATCCTCATTTTAGAGCCTACCTGACCTATTTATTTTGCACATGTGTACCCCATATGTGTATATGCACACACATATATGTATATATGTATATGTATATACATATATAGTATGTATATATAGGTGTATGAATATATGTATGTATATACATGCACACACGCACACACATACTACTCATCTTAAGAAGCTCAAATCAAGAAGCCTTTTCCATGACGTCTTCTCTGGCCACCCTAGCCATCATCAATCCTTTCTCCATCTTCTGACAGGACTTCCTGTCTGTCCTGATGAATTTTATATCTGTATAAACACTTATGTCTATATGCATGAATGTGGGTGTGGATCTGAATGTAAGTTGGATCCATGATTTCATTGGTATAGGAACTCCCAAGTGAGAAAACTTCCTCTACCAATATAGGTCAGCTCCTTTCCTCCTATTTATAGTGTAAGAGAACTGCCTAAATCACTGAAAGTATAAGTGGCTTACCCAGGGTCACAGAGCCAGTAGATATCAGGTAGGATTTGAACACAAGTCTTCTCAGCTTCCAGGCCTACTGTATAATGTTGATACATGTATGCATGTATGTATTTATGAAAAGAATAGAAAAGTTCCTTCTAACAATATAAATTTAATATTTTTCCTCGATAATTTTGAATTTTCTTTTTGGATGTCTCTATTGCACCGACAGGTTTTATATGTTTGTTTTCGTTTTTTAATTAGGTATAAGGTATGACCTTTTTTTTAAAGAACTATTTATTCTTCTACTACGATATTTACATGAATGTAAAAAGCATTTTTCTTCAAACTCTATGTGTATATGTGTGCATATGCACATTATATAGTAGACAGAGAACATGTATATATATATACATATATATATAGTATACATATAAACACACATGAATGTATACACCTGCATTCCTGTGAATCAATTAGCATCCTACCTGTAAGTCTTGTCCTGATAGGTAGTTGACCCTGGCTCTCCAAATCTATGCAAAGGAGAACAGAGTGTTAGATCTCATCACACTGGGAAGGATGTGCATACGGATCAGTCAATGGATTTTATATCTGTCTTTCAAGAACTAGACTCTCTGAATTTAGAGAAACTCATCCCCAGGATGTGAATGAGCCTTCCTGGGCTTCAATTTACTCATTTGTAAAATGAGGACGTTGGATTAAATGAGGCAGTTAGGTGGTACCATAGATAGTGCGGTAGAGTTAGGAAATAGGAAGAACATGGAGTTCAAATTTTGCTTCAGACAATAGTACTGAGGATGGCTTAATCTCAATCTGTTCCCTTGTCTACAAAATGAGGGGGTTAAACCCTAATTATGATTCTGTGACCTTATATCTAGACGGCCTCTAAGGACCCTTTCAGTTCTAAATCTGTGTTCCTGGGATCCTATAATTTAGTAAAAATGCCACTTTTCTAGTATCTGTCTCCTCCCAAACATGTACACAAACTCCTCCCACTGGTTTATAATCACTTCCTTCCCTCCCCTTTCTCTACATTTTTAATTCCTTTCTTTCAAATACTTCTGAAACATTACTCATAGAATCATAGCATTAGAGCTAGAAGTGGCATAAAAGAACCTTTAGTCTGATTTACAGATGAAGAAATTGAGACCCAGAGAAGGAAAGGGACTTGCCCAAGGTCACACAAAGAATAAACAAATCCAGGTCCTCTGGCTTCCAAGCTCAGTGCTCTAAGAATTCTACTACACTGACTCACATGAGAGTTGCTGCCCAATAAGAGAAATAAAATATGTGATATTTTACTTCCCCTTCAATATTCCCATCACACCCTCTCAGTTCAGGGACATCTAAATTCTCAGCAGCTTGCTAGGCCTGTAAGAGACTTATTAATCTCATTATGGAGGCATAGGAAATTAACAGTTCAGTAAAATTCATTGGGACAGACAGTAAGTCCTGTCAGAAAATGGAGGAAGGATTGGTGAGTGCCAGAGTGGGCAAAGAAGACTTCATGCAGAAGGTAGGGATTTGATCTGAGCCTTGTTGGATGGGTAGGATTTTCCTAGATGGACAGGAAGGGAAAAAGTATTCCTCTCTAGGGAAACCACACAAAGAAAGGTACAAGATAGTAATGGAAATAGTTTATTTGAGGGACAGAAAGGCCACAGGACCAGTTGGAGCAGAAGAGATGAGCTGCAAGTGAATGGTAGCAAGTAGATTGGATAGATACAGTAGGACCACCATTCAACAAACATCTCACATGATCATGGGATCTTAGAGACAATGGAGACTAACCTAGTCCATTTAAATGATCTCTAGGATCCCATCCTGTTTGGAATCTGTAATTCTTTTTTTTTTTTTTTGACCAACAAGAGTAATTTATTATCTCCCAACCCACAAACATTCAAATTTGATCACCATAATGTGGCAAAACCCAGGATGTTTAATAATAAAGTCATCTGTTTTATTTGATAACATTGGATTTTTATGCCACAAGGACACAGGCTCCACCAACACCCTTGATTTTTTCCTCTGCTCGTCTGCTGAAGAACTTTGCCTTTACGATAACTGGCTGTTTGGGGAGTTTCCCTTTTCCTAGGACTTTGTAGTAGCCCGACCGCACAACATCAATGATAAGGGCAAGGCCCTCCTTGTTTTTGGCAGCATTAATCCTGGTCTGCTCACTGACCAGTGTCCATAGTTTATCAAGGTTGACAGTTGGGCAGTAGCTTTGGTTTTTCTTCAAGTGGTAATGCCTCATACCCACTTTACCAAAATAACCTGGATGATATTTGTCGAAGTTGATCCGGTGATGGTGCAGCCCTCCTGCATTCCCGCGGCCTCTGGGGTGCTTCCGGTGCTTGCCTATGCGCCCGTGGCCTTGGCTGATGTGCCCGTGGAGCTTCCGCATCTTCCTTAGTCGGGAAGGCATGTTGCAGGCCACCGCAAAAGAGAAAAGCTGGAATCTGTAATTCTTACAGCTATTGCCTCTGTTTGTTTCCAGACTCCCAAACTGGTCCATGTCACCTAACTATTTCATTGAGATGAGAACAAAAGGCTCAGAGAGAATAGAAGCAACTTACCTAAGACTGCAGAGGATACCAAGGCCTCTTCATCCAGGGTCTTCAGCGACAAGTTGATGAGTTTGGAATTGATCTATTGGACAATTAAGTAGGGGAAATGCCACCAAAGACCATTAAAATCCAGATTAAGTTCTTAAGTAGAGGAGAGATTAGTGAAGCAGGAATAGGTCAAAGGAAAAGTTGTGTCATTTGGGGTAAAAAATAGTTTTGGTCTTATCTCAGTCCAGATTTGAGCCCATTGTTCAGTTCTCACCATTTAGACTAATAAAAATTAGTTTTCTTGGTTTTAGGAAAATCGACCCATGGTGGTTTTCAGAAAGGCTTAGAACAGAAGGTACATACAAGGACAACTATATTATATACAATTTTTACAGACTGTGGGGTTGCACTGGTGTTGGGAGTTTCCCAAGGGAATTAGTTCTATGAATGCAAACCAGCACCTTCTCTGTATCTTATATTTTTAGAGAGCTTCCTTTGAATGCTGGAAGGTTAAGTGGCTGAAGAGCTAGTATGTGTCAGAAGTCAGAACCTTGACTCTGAAGCCAGCTCTTTATCCCCTATTCCAATCTCATAGTCTAAATACATGCTTTGTTGTTGTTGTTGCTGCTGCTGCCGCTGTTTATTTCATGGGGAAACAAGCATTCAGTAGTGTGTATTGGATTTGGGGCAAGAAGACCTGTGTTCAAATCCTCATTCTGATGCTTTTTTATCAGTAGTCTGGGCCCTTTCCCTCTCTGCTTTTCAATTTACTCTCTAGAAATCCAGGGGTTTGGAACAGATGAGCTCTGAGGTCCCTTCTAGTTCCAAATCCCGCCATCCTAACTCTTGTTCCTGAGTTACCTCCGTTTGTCTCCTCATTCTCAGATTGCCTGCCCACCCATGGAGATATCATCCGGCTTTGTTGTTCAATCGTTTCAGTCCTGTCCGACTCTTTGTGATCCTATTTGGGGTTTTCTTGGCAAAGATATTGGAGTTATTTGCCATTTCCCTCTCCAGCTCATTTTTCAGAGGAGGAAACTAGGGCAAACAGGGTTCAGTGACTTGCCCAGGGTCACAGAGCTAGGAAGTATCTGAGGCCAAATTTGAACTCCTGAAGAAGAGTCTTCCTGACACCAGGACTAGTGCTCTCTCCACTGTGTCACCTAGATGTCCTATCATCTGGGTTAGATTATAAGATTCCAAAACACAAGGCTTCTCTGTGTGTTTCACTTGCTCAATGCCTAGCACCAAGGACAGTGACAGTGATGCCTATTAGAAATAACCCTGGTGCTAGTACCAATACATGCTGATGATATATCTGGAAATGGCCTGAGCCTGAGCTTAGAAAGCATTCTTCCTAGTCTAAAGAAAGTCAGAAACCTTTGGTAAAATGCTTATTGTTGGCTCTTCTTCATCCCGGCCTTGTAGCTTTCTGCTATTATGCCCCTTGCCAGTTTCAATTACTTTCATTTTTTTTAGTAGTCAGCAGATTTGAATTTGCTGTTATAGTAAGAGTAGAAAAAAGAGATAGGCTCAAGTTTTTAACCTTCAAAAAGTTCAGATGTTCATTTTAAGTAAGCACAAAAATTCTCAGTGCTCTTCCTTCTCCTTCTTCTCCCCTACATTTGAGAAACCACTGGAAATCCTAGAAACTACCTTTCCATACAGTCTTCAGCCTGTGTTGAAGTGAGTGTTCTCATTGGCATCCAGACCAAGAATAGTTAGTGAAATAGAAACAGGGGAAAGAAAATTCTAATCAGTTCAGAAAGGAGGAAAAGTTTTAATCTCATCCCAGTACAAGTTGGAGCCCATTGTTCACTTCTTGCCATTTAAATCCATCTGTTCTTCACTGTGCTCATATAATGCCAGTCTTGCCAGGATGTACTGTCCCTGTTTCATTGAAATTAGTTTCCTAGAATAACTATCCTAAATGGGTACCAAAGGCAGAAATGGTTTGTGTCACGACAGTTCTGGTAACTTCAGGATCCACACATCTACATACAATCCAGATGTTCAAGGACATCTCCAGGCCAAGAATTGCCTTCCTACTATACTTAATGCCCAAGATCTACCTGCATCCTGGACCCCTAAGCAATGGCCCTCTAACCCAGATCCTATCTGGAGGCAGAGATCCAAGGAACTGACAGTGTATAGGCAGACAGACAGGTACTGTTCACATTGTGAGAAATGCATTTCAAGACTTAATTATACCACAGGTATATAAATTACAGAAACATGTTAATGCTCCCATGATTAAAATTATAGAGCACCTAATTGAAAAAGCATAAAATGAATTGAAGAATTCTTAATTATAGTTTGCTTTGAGGTGTTAATTTCCTCCCTAACAGATGCATAATTTCTTGGAACCCTGCAAAAAGGGGGCCACTGCATCATCATGTAGGTTGTGGAAGCACGGGAAGGATTGTCACCACCATACTCTGGAAATAGACATTGAAGCTGCATATGGTCCAGGAGTGAGCTCTGCCCCAAGGACCCAGGTAGCTTTAGGAAAAGGAAGCCACAGTGAGCATTTCAGATGTAGGAGAGGCAGTGCCTGGTGGGGAGATACAATGAGATACTGTCCCAGAACAATCAATGGGAAAACAAGAAAAGAATAGAAGGGGGAAAAGACCTGAACTAAAAATAGCAAACTGCTAGATGTGTACAGTTATGGAAGAGCTTTTGAGTTCACCAAGAAACAACCTCAACCTAGTGGATAGAAAGGATCTCAGAATGAAGGAAGATATGTGTTTCAGTCCTATCTCCTAACATCTACTGGATATGTGATCCTGGGCAACTCTCTAAAACTAGAAAATAAAGAGAAGGTGCCAGTCTGCAGTGGCAGTGGGAGTTCTTCACCTGAAATACCCTACAGCAACAAAATCACTGCTTGCAGAGGGAGGGAAAGGGAGAGGAAGAACAGAAAGGAGGAGAAGGAGAAGCAGACAGACAGAGAGACCAAGTTAGAAAAAGACAAAGAGACGAACAGAGAGAGAAACAGAGATAGGGAGATGGGCAGAGAAAACCAGATGAAGATAAAGAAAGAGACAGAGTCAAATTTCAAACAATGTGAAAGGGGGCTCCTAACAACTTCTGGAGCCACAGCACCCACAGAACGGCACAGAGAAGCTAACCTCCTCCTGAGGACAGCCCAGCAGCCCTGCAGGGAGCGGCCAGCACAGTGCTCTGAGAGCAGGCAGCACAGCGCACTGGGAACCGACAGCGCAGCCCACAGAGCCGAGCCCAGGTCCTCCGTTTTAGCCCCAGGGTGGCTGGGCCTTTAGCCGGCTGGAGGAACCCCAGAACACCAGCAATTGTGGCAATTCCAGAATTATCGGCACAGATATGCCTAGGACAAAGTGAGAGGTTAGTGCCCTATGGACTTTGGGACCAGTATTTGGGGAACGCGTGGCTTCCTCCCCTGGGGGCAAAAAGCTGCTGAAGAAACAGCTGCACAGAAGCCATTTTGCAGCGTCAGTAGTGGCTCTAGTTCCTGGTCTGCGAACTGTAGGGAGATCCAGCAATCAGTCTGGGGGTTAATCGCTCTTGCTTTAAACTGACTGGATCTGGATTGTGGTCTGGGGGGGGAAGTTTGGGGTGGGTATCCAACTTGCCAGAGTGGGTGGAGGCTTTATAGAGGCCACCCAACTGGCGGAAGTTGTGAAGACCCCGCGTTTGGGCGGAAGCTCCCCTGTCTGGTGGCAGAGTCCTACTGTGGCAACAAGCCCCAAAATCAAGTAATTAAGTAGCAATATGCCTAGGCAAATGAAACAAAATATACAGAAAAGTTCAACATTGGACTCCTATTTTAGGGGCAAAGAGGCTCAAAGCATGGAGGAGGACTGTGAGGTCAGAACTCCTGCACCAAAAGCCCCAAATGAAAATACAAGCTGGCTACAGGCCATAGAGGACCTTAAGAAGCAGATAAGAGAAGTAGGGGAAAATTTGGGAAGAGAAATGAAAAAGATGCAAGAAAAGTATGAAATGACAGTCAACAGCCTGACTGAGGAAAATAACACCTTAAAAAATAGACTAACTCAAATGGCAAAAGAGGCTCAGAAAGGCAATGAGGAGAAGAATGCCTTAAAAGTCGAATTTGCCAGATGGAAAAAGAATCTCAAAAGCTCACTGAGGAGATTCATTCCTTCAGAGTTAGACTGGAGCAAATGGAAGCTAGTGACTTTATGAGAAATCAAGATACTATTAAACAGATCCAAACAAATGAAAGAATAGAAGGCAGTGTGAAATATCTCATAGGAAAAACCACTGACCTGGAAAATAGATCCAGGAGAGACAATTTAAAAATTATTGGACTACCTGAAAGCCATGATCAAAGAAAGAACCTAGAAATCACCCTTCAAGAAATTCTCAAGGAAAATTGCCCTGATGTTTTAGATCCAGAGGGCAAAATAGAGGTTGAAAGAATCCACCGATCACCTCCTGAAAAAGATCCCAAAAAGAAAACTCCCAGGAATATTATAGCCAGGTTCCAGAATCCCCAGATCAAGGAGAAAATACTACAAGCAGCCAGGAAGAAACAATTTCAATATTGTGGAAACACAATCAGAATGGCACAGAACCTGGCAGCTTCTACATTGAGGGATAGAAGGGCATGGAATATGATATTCCAGAGGGCAAAAGAGCTGGGAATGAACCCAAGGGTCACCTACCCAGCAAAACTGAGTATTTTGTTTCAGGGGAAAATATGGTCATTCAGTGGAATAGAGGACTTTCAAGCATTCTTGAGGAAAAAACCATAGTTGAATAGAAAATTTGACATTCAGACGCAAGAAGCAAGAGAAGCTTGAGAAGGTAATCAAGAAAAAGAAATCAAAAGGAACTTATCAAAGTTGGACTATTTACAGTCCTACATGGAAAAACAATAACTATGTTTGATGAAACCTTTCTCATTATGAAAATAATTGAAGAAGGGTACATGGCATATGTTCACAGGTATACATGGATAGAGGGCACAGGTTGAATTTGATGGGAAAAGATGATTATTTTTTTTTTGGAGGGCAATTGGGGTTGGGTGACTTGCCCAGGTTCACGTGGCTGGGTTTTTGTTTGTGTTGGGTGTCTGGGGCCGGATCCTAACTCGGGTCCTTCTGGCTCCGGGGCTGGCTCTCTGCTCACTGCGCCACCTAGCTGCCCCAAGGAAGGGATGATTCTTAAGGGGTGAAGTCAAGAGGTGAGAGAGGAAAGTGGCAAGAGGAGATGGAGAGAGACAGGGTAGGGTAAACTATCTCATGTAGAAGAGGCAAGGGGAAGTAGTTGCAGGGGAGGGGAAGAACAGGAAGGCAAAAAGGCAAAAGCATATTCTCACTGAAGTTGGCTCAAGGAGAGAATCACATACATACTAAATGGAATATCTTACCCTCACTCACTCTCCTGAGTAGGGGAAAGGGGGATGAGAGGGGGGATGATGGAGGGGAGGGCATTCTGGGGGGAGGGGAGGTTGGAAGTACCCACTATCAAAGAGGGACAGGATCAAAGTAGGGAATGGACCAGGTGGGAGGTGAGATGGGTGGGAGGGAAATATAAGCAGTCTTTTACAATATATTTACTACGGTAATGTTTTGCATAGCTATACATGTACAACACATACTGAATTGCTTATCTTCTCAGAGGGAGTGGGTGACAAGGGAGGAAGGGAATGGATCTGAAAATCGAAGTTTTAAAATTAAATGTTTCATAAGATGTCCAGGCAGTGGGACTCAGAGATTCACCTTGCCCTAATGGCAAAGTCGAAGGGGGTATGGGAGAAGATATGGGAGAGAGCAGATTGGATGAGGGGATATCTAGTGGGACTGCTATTCTGGGGTGGTGGGTAGGGAAAAAATGGGGGAAAATGTAACTCATAATCTGGTGGAAATGAATGATGTAAACCAGAAGTTAATAAAACATTTGTTTAATTAAAAAATAAAAAATAAATAAAAGAAAGAAAGAGAGTCAAAAATATAGACAGAGAGATATGAAGAAAGAGACAGAGGCAGAGGTGTAGACACTGAGAGAGAGAGAAGAGACAAAGGGGGAGGAAGCAGTCTCAGTAGTGCCACGATGCTCCACCCTGGCCAGGTCATGTCTAGAGTATTGTGTTCAATTCTAGATACCGCATTTTAGGAAGAGCATTAGCAAGCTGGACCACAGTCTTAGGAGCGGAAGAATGATGGTAAAGGGGCTGGTCACACGGAGCTAAGTGTAGGAGTTTTGAGCCTGTAGAAGGAATGTGTGTTCACAGGGGTGGAGGGTAGAGAGCAAAGAACACAATGTTAAGCTTTGGATAATTTGAAAGGTTGTCATGGGAAAGAGGTGCTAGACCCCCTGAGGGCAAAACTAGGAATAACGGGTGGAAGTTTAAGAGAGGCTGATTTCCTGTGGATGTGATGGAAAACTTCTTAATGTTTAGAACTGAGTGGTAACTTGGATGGGCCGACCAGGTTTTTGCCCCAGGGCACTGAATTGAGAGTGTAACAAATTTAGAGGATGCTGACAGAATTTGCAGTTAGCAACATAGAGGTAACGGAACTTATAACCTAGTTAGCAATAATTAGTCCAAATAAAACACAGGTTGGGGGAGGGCATCGCTTCTCCTCCACCCTGTCCTCTCCAAGGCCCTCCACATATGAGAGCTTCCCCAAAAATAGCTTTAAGCTGGTAAGTAGGGAGAAAGGGATCAAATATAAAATTCTCTGTTTCGCCCTTAAAGCTTTCAATAACCTGGCTTCTTCCTACCTTTCCAGTCTTTTTGTATTTTACTCCCATCCCTGTTATTGGGGGAAAAGAGGCACTAGACCCCTGAGGGCAAAACTAGTTTAAGAAAGACTGATTTCACTTGGATGGAAGGAAAAACTTCTTAATGGTTATAACAGGAAGGAACAGTAACTTGGATGAGACAAACAGGATTTTACCCAACTATGATCTGATCCCGTCACCTTAACAATTCTTTGCTGCCCATCTCTGTACCTTTGTGCCAGCTGTGTCCCACACCCTGAATGCCCTCTCTCCTCATGGTCATCTCTTAGCTTCCTTGATTCCCTTCAGGATTCAGCTCACATCTTACCTTATGTAGGAGCCCTTTCCCAAGCCCACCAGCTCTTAATGACTTCCCCATTTCAGATCATCTTCATATTCTTGGTCTATATTGCATATACTTGAGACTAAGAGCAGTTTTGCCTTAGAGTTTTGTAAATCTTGCACTTAGCACCGGTGCTTAGAAAATGCTTGCTGATTCTCTTCCCTTCCTTGCCTCTACCTCTCCTACCTGAAGGAGAATTTCATGCTGCTTACCCCAGGTCTTATCTGTGGTGCTTGTTCTAGATAAAATAAGACCTGGAGCTGTCCAACATGGCAATGGGGATGTCTTGCAAGTGAGTGAGCTCCTCGTCTCTAAGAGGACACTGGATAGCCACTTGTTATGCATGTTGTACAAAGGATCCCTGTTGATATTTATGCAGTGCTTTAGGGCTTACAGAGGGCACTTCCATTCAGGTATAGGTCAAACTGGACAACCTCTGTGGTTCCCTCTAGCTCTAAGATTCTGTGATTAAAGCTCAAAGAGAGTTAGAGAAATTAGGTTGGAAGGAGAAAGGTGAACCAGGAAATTATGGTTGATTAGTAGGAGATAGCATCAACAAAGCTGAGCCCAGACATCTCAATGGCAGCGGTCCAAGTATGTTGGGGTAAAGAGAGTAAGCAAAAACTGGTCTAAAGATTCAGGACAAGCAACTGGATGTTATGGGTTTGGTAACAGACAACTTTGGCCTCAATCCTCATTTTCCACTTAGAGCCTGTGTAACCTTGGGAAAGTCACTTAACATCTCTGTTCTACCAGTTCCTAAAATGAGAGATTGCACTAGCTAATCTCTGAGAGCCGTTTCAGTTCTAAATCTGCCCTCCTATGATCCACAAAATAACAGTTAGAGCTGACATTTATAGAGAGCCTTAAGATTTCCAACGGACTCAACATATATCCCATTTACATATATCACCAACAATGCTGTGAGGCAGATGCTTTTATTATTCCTATTTTACAGATGAGGAAGTTAGGGGGTGGCTAGGTCGTGCAGTAAATAGAGCACCGGCCCAGGACCTGAGTTCAAATCCAGCCTCAGACACTTCACACAAAAACTAGCCTTGTGACCTTGAGCAAGTTACTTAACCCCAATCACCCCTCTAAAAAGCAAAAAACAAAAACAAACAAACAAACAAAAAAAGATGAGGAAATTGAGACTTAAGAGATTTGCCAGCATCACATAGCTAGTAAATGCCCAATAAGGCAAGAGATTCATGGGAAGAGAACAGTGGCTCTCATTCTGGTGTTATAAAGTCCAACACTTTATTGGGAGTGGGAATTGCTCACAGAACCAAATTAGGAAAATTATATGGAGAAAAGAGTTACTTCAACTCTTCACAATTCGCTTCATGAGAAGAACCATCCTCTAACTTCCTGGTTTTCCAAAGCCATTCTCTCCTCATCCATATTCTGCTGAAGCCATTCTGGACAGTCTAGTCTATCACCTTTATTTTACACATGAAAGAAAAGAGGTTCAGAAAGGGAAACCACTTAAGATGTGCAGCTTCTTAGTGTCAAAGCTAAGGCCAGTTCCTATTTCTTCTACCTCTCCTAATCCTCCAATCAGCTTCTTTCCCCCTAATTTATGTGTATTCACATTGTATATAGCTAGTATTTAATTAGGTGCCCATATAGTTATAGATGTCTAATTGCATGGCACCTTAGAGATTAACTAATCAATAACTAAGCATTTATAAGGCACCTACTATTTGGCACCAGGCATTATGATAGTTCTGAGAAATAAACTCTATTCTCACTGAGTTTTCATTCTAATGGATAAAACAACAAGTATATGAAAAATAAATTAAAAATGAACAAATACAAAGAAACTAAAATAGCTAATACTTAGGTACACTGGACTTGGAGTTAGAAAGACCTGAGTTCACATCTGGCCAAGGGCACTTACAAGCTGTGTGGGCAAGTCACTTAACCACTTTCTGCCTCAGTTTCCTCATTTGTAAAATGGGGATAATAATAGCCCCTAGCTCACAGTGTCGTTGTTAGGATAAAGTGGCATAACATATGTAAAGCAGTTAGTAAACCAAATGGTAGCTATATAAAGAAGTTGGGCAGCTAGGTGTTGCATTGATTATAATGCCTAATCTGGAGTCCAATTCTGGCCTCAGACCTTTACAAGCTATGTGACCCTGGGCAAGTCACTTATTCCTGTTTGCCACAGTTTCTTCATCTGTAAAATGATCCGGAGAAGGAAATGGCAAACCCCTCCAGTATCTTTGCCAAGAAAACCCCAAATAGGGTCGTGAAGAGTCAAACATGACTGAAAATGACAGAACAGCAACATATAAAGAAGTTAGGGAGGGTACCCTACCTGTTCGGTCCTCAACTAGGAAAGGCTTCATTCAAAACTTGATGCTCAAGCTACATTTTTTAAGAGAAAGATTCTTTTGGGTGAAGGTAAGTAGAGAATGCATCGTAGGATGGAGGAGAGGTTAGTGCAAAGTGTTCTGTGTGAGGAACCCGTGTTGTGAAGAGAATAAGAGCGAGACGCAGACTGGGTTTTAGATAAATGTAGATGTGGATTTATTGATCAAGTGTGCGACTGCCTGGAGTATACACTCAAATCAGGCAGCCCAAAACGGGGGTACAGGCAATGTTTATAAAGGCAAAAACCACAATTGGGGAGGAGAACTAGTGTAAACAATGATATACAGAAGCCCAGAACAGCTATTGGTTGGATCTATAGCTCAGGGCTAATTTGGGAAACATGGCGCAAGGGTACAAAGCCAGGACCTTCCATATGATGGGGTCCACCCAGAACAGGGTGGAGGGTACAGTGTGGAGGGCAGAGGGAGAGTGGAATTTCCCAGAACAGACTGGGGTCATGGAACAGGTCTGGGTCATGTTCTGGGTGAAGGATATGGGGACCCTGCTTCGTCTGCATTCTGGGTGGAGGACCTTGCTGGGTCAGCATCCCAGAACAGGGTGGTCTCTTGAATGGGATAGACTTTCCCCATGATCTCTATGCACACTTGCACCATAATCTTTATACAAAATGCTGCTTCAAGGCTTACTGGTTTAGGGAAGTACTAACTTAAGGGAAAGAGAAGGGAGCAGGGAACTATACCTTGAGTGCTATACCTTTAAGCTGTTACAAGCAGTTACAGGGTTTAGGATAAAGACAAAGACAAATATAAAGGGGCTTAATGGTGGCTTAATGGTGGGTTCCAAATCAGGTGGCATGTGATTTGGGTTACCTTACAACACCCAGAGGAGGTCAGTATTGCTGGGTTGCAGAGTGGGAGGTAGGGTGGGAGTAATGTTCAGTGAAGTTGAAAAAATAGCTTTGAGGCCAGTTTGTGTGAGGTTTTAAAATCTGAACAGAGGAATTTTTGTTTTATCCTATGGGCAATAATCACTGCAATTGATACAGTAGGTTAGTCACACGGTCAGCTCTGGACTAAGGAAAATGACCTTCTCAAAAAGGTGTGTTGGGTATAGAGATGTGGGTGGGCAGGAACACTTAGAGACTTGAGGGAGGGGTGAATAGGCTGTTGGAAGAATCTGAGCAGGTAGTAATGAGAGTCTGGACTAAGGTGGTGGTTTTGTGGAGAGAAGGGCTTGGGTGTGAGAGATATTGTAAAAAGAGATTTGGTAAGTGATTGGATGTATGAAATAAGGAAAAGTGAGGAATCCAGGATAATCCAGAGGTTGCAAACCTGGGAGACAACCACCCCCTCTCCATTTTACAGATGATTGAACTAATGCCAAAAGAGGTTAAGTGAATTATTGAAGGTTGCCCAGATAGTAAGTGACAGAGCTAGGATCCAGACCCAGGTCCTAAGATTCCAAAAGTCCATCTTAGCTTCCATTGCACCAAATTAACGATGGAAGGGACCCTAGAGGTCATCTACTCCAATATTTTCATTTTACAGATAAGGAAACTGAGGCCCAGTATGGGTAAGTGATTTGCCTAAGGTCACAAAGGCAGTAAATGGCTCAAATTCAGATCCTGTGCTAACAAGTTCAGTGCTCTTAATACTGTGTGGTATTGCCTCCTAATAGAATGTAAGATGTTTCGGGGTAGAAATGCTTTCTTTTCTGTCTTTATATTCCCAGAGCCTAGCACAGTGCCCAGTCAATTGTTGCTCAATCATGTTCAACTCTTCCTGACCCTGTGGTCCATACTGTCCATGAGGTTTTCTTGGTAAAGATACTGGAGTGGTTTGTCATCTCCTTCTCCATTGGATAAAGACAGAGTTTCAGTGACTTGCCCAGGATTACACAACCAGTGTCTGAGTCTGAATTTGAACTCAAGTCTTTCTTTCTCCAGTCCCAGGGCTCTATCCATTGACACACCTAGCTGTTTATTGCCTGCTTAATAACTGATGTTTAATAAATGCTTGATTGAATTGAATTTGAATTGAATCCAACTCCCAGGACAGTGCTTCTCTCCCAGCCCCCAGCCATATTACCATTAAGGCCTGATTGGATAAGAACCTTTAAGCACTCAGAGGAGGCCTCTGTAATAGCCAAGAGGTATAGGTTCAATTCATCAGCCTGCTCAAATCGAAATTTCTGTGAAACCATTTATGAAACAATTTATTTGGGAGAATTGAGAAGAAAACAGCTTTCCACATTACATTATTCCTTAACTTCTTGTTTTCTATAACCTAAATACAATTCAAAATCAGCCCTATTTAAGTTATAACTGGTGCAGCATTGTCCCCTCCTCCTGGTAGTCTGGAGAAAGCAGCCCTGACTTCATTAGCCTGGAGAAGAACCATTAGAAAAGTATTCCTACCCCAGGGCTCGGTGTGAATAATTTGTGTGCCGGGCTCTGGATGTCTTCTCAAATAGCATTGTTAATACACCTTTTCTTTGTGTGAGCCAGCTTTGGATGGCAGTGTTCTTTTATTCATGATTTCCCTGGGTAAGGTAACCATTAAGAGCTCACAAATTATTTGCAACAAGTCTTTCTCTTCCGATTCTACTGTTTAAGGCAAGAATGGGACATCTTTCCAACAGCCTCTGGGACATGCCTCTGTGATGATTTCAAAGACCTTGTTTTCTAGAAGTATACCTGACAATGGTTAATTATTGCATGAAGGAACACATGGGAGGAAATCTCCCTCCCCCGCCACAAAATCAGTGCTTTGAAGAGTGTCTTAGGAGGTTGCGAGAGATGCTAGGGAACTTGTTTTTTTCACTTCCTAGGAGAGCCAGGCTTCTTTAGCATCTGAAAGTTTGGCCAAGTACAGAGCCTTTACTATTTAGCAGTCATTGTAGGCAGATGGGACATCTCTAGATCAGGTCTCCCAAACTGGTGCTCCTGCTACCATGGAAGGGTTCAGCCTCAAATATGGAGAGAACTTTTGGGAATGGACAGTTAAATTATGAGTGGCAGGAGAATAATGGTTTTAAGTTATCCTCCAGAGGTTCATGGAAAATCAGTATCCTGTTCTGCAAATAAGGAAATTGTACCCAAAGTCACATAGCTTTTCAGTGATAGAAGGGAACCTGGAACCCAGATCACCAGAGTTCCGTGTTTTTCTACCTCAGCAGGCTTCCTTCTTGAAATACTCTTACTGGATGCTTCCAGCAGAATCCCTTCTCAGAGAATGTCTCAGAGGTTCACTTGGAATCACTCTAGAGTAGAAGCTGACCTGGCTCCACAGAAGGGGCCCTCTGTCAGGTCAAGAGACCAAGCTTTTTTATTTTTTTACATGTACAATCACATAAAATATTTCTATATTAGTCATTTTGTACAAGAAGGATCAAATAAAAGAAAAAGAATGAAAGTGAAAAATAGTATCCCTCAGTCTGTGTTCAAACATCAGTTCTTTCTCTGGACGTAAATATAATTTTTCATCATGAGTCCTTTGGGATTGTCTTGGATCACTGTATTGCTGAGAATAGCTAAATCATTCACAGTTCTTTATTGAAGAATACTGTTGTTACTATGTACAATGTTCTCCTGGTTCTGCTTACTTCACTTTACATCAGTTCATGTAAGTCCAGGTCTTTCTAAAATCATCCTGCTTATCATTTCTTATAGCACAATAACTTCCATCAGAATTATACACCACAGCTTGTTTAACCATTCCCCAATTGATGGGCATCCCTTCAATTTCCAATTCTTACCCACTGCAAAATGAACTGCTGTAAATATTTTTAGAACAAGCATTTATTTATTAAGTACTTTCTGTGTGCCAGGCACTGTACTAAACCTGGGGAATATAAAGAAAGGCAGAAAGGCGATTCCTGCTCAAGGATGTCAGTGGAGGAGCCTAATGAAGAGACAACATGGAAGAAAAGGGAAGACAGAAATCATTGAGATTGGGGTTCCTATTTTAGGGGGTAAGAAGAGAGATGGATGGACATCTGTGCCAGGATAGCAGCAGGAGCTAAATCTACAGATTGTTGTTCAATCCGGTCTGACTCTTTGTGACCCCATGGATAACCCTAGGGATAGTCATAGGAATGAAGTAAAGGGACAAGATAGCCAAGTGAACATTGTGTGAGCTTGGGCTAGGAGCAAGCTCTCTTTGAAGGCATTTCTGAGTATTTTCTTTTAAACAGTGCCACATTTATCTGTTCTTTGTAGTTTCAGCATTCTTTGGCTCCCCTGTTGTTTCTTGAGATGTTGTGTGGATTGGTTTGTGGAATATAGTAGGTTTCAGGGGCATGTATCTTGATATTCCTGAATTTTTTTTATTAAAACCAAAACAAACACATGGCTTCTGCTGTAGGGCCCAGCTCTTGCTCAGTTTTCTCCTGGGGTGGTAGTTTTTAGAAATAAAAAACTCAATAAGGCATATTTTTTGAAGTCAGTGGGCTTTGTATTTTTGGAAAATTTGATCTTAAGGTATATGTAGTAAATTCAATTTTAGATTTAAAAAAAAATTCCCTTATTCCCCTTCCAAACTCCATCCAACTAGAAATGGTCTCTCCCTCATTTGATCTCATAGCATGTTATTTTCTTCTCACATACTTATCTTCAAACTGGCATCATATTTATCTGGTTATATGTCTTATCTCCCTTACTAGATTTAAGCTCCATGAGGGCAGGAACCATGGCTGATTTATCTCTGTGTCTTCCCTAGTACCCATCATAGAGCTTATACATAGTAGATGAATGAATAAATGCCAGTATACAGGAAAGAAGGAAGGAAGGAAGGAAATAAGGAAGGAAGGAAGGAAGGAGGGAGGGAAGGGAGGGAGGAAGGAATGAAGAAATAGGGAGGGGAATGGGGAGAGAGAGAGGGGGGGAAGAAAAAAGAAAAAATATTTATTAGGCAATTACTAGGTACAAATCACTCTGCTTCCTATTAGGGATCTAAATCTAAAAGCAAGACAGCCCCTGCCCTCAAGGAGCTCACACTATAACGGGGAGGTACTACACACAGGAAGTTTAAGCTACAAGTCAGATAGAAAGACCCAAGGATCCTTAAGTTGTAGCAGCAAAACAGCTGATCACACATCTTCTTTAGTGTTATTTCCATTAATAAAATAATACCCATTTCTGGTATTGAACCATTTGGCATTGCTTAGATGTTTGTCGAATGAATGAAATACACTCAGAGAATTTGCTAAACTGAGTTTATCTCTTTAGTAAAAATGAGGGGAAAATCCGTTTTTATATATGATCAGTTCCTGATTTACAAGCATCCAATTTATGGACGCTCTTTATAAGCATATGACCGTACAGGGACAATGACCCCAGGTGTGTCAGTCAAATAACCATATACCTTTCTTCAGTGTTGATTATTGAATGTGGGGTTTTGCTACATTTGATACTGTTTGTTGTATTGTCTTTCACTGGAGATTAACTACCTCCCAGAGATTTCTAGGAAATGGCCACCAAAGATCGTTAAACTCAGGTTACATTTTTGCATTTATTGGAAAGAATATGACTTTAATGTTCTTAAAGTATTCTCAATGCGGTTAGTACTTTGAGCTCTATAGATTTTCCATGATACAAGATCACCTATTTGGTGATAATTGAAGTTTTGTTATTATAGTCTGTGTAACAAAAACAATAATAATTTGTTAGCCAAATGTGACTGACAGTTGAGGTTTGCAGAATGTTTTACTTCTCATTTGAACCTTATGATAAACAGCCCTGAGAGACGGTATTATTATCCCCATTGTACAGATGAGGACAGTGAGGCTCTGAGAGGACATTATCCTCTGTGCCACATAGCCTCTCTTGTCTGTGTTTCACAAAATAAATGCATTATTGAGAAGCTGGCTATAAGAAAAATTTCTAAGAAAGGAATTTGGGTTCACCTTTGATTTCTAAAGTGGAAAATAAGATTTATTCACACTAGGAACATATAGACTATACATGTACATGCATACACACGTGGGTATACACACATTAAGTAAGTTGTGTTGAAAATATTTGAATATTTGACAGTCTTGGTGTAGTAGGAAGAACATGGGTAGAAGTCAAGAGACTGGGATTGGTCTCAGCCCTGCCACTTACTAACTCTGTGACCTTAGATAAGTCATTTTACTCAGTTTCCTTCTTAATAAAAAAAGAGGGGGTTGCCCTTAATGGTCTCCAAGGTTCCTTCAAGCTCTAAAACACTATGAATCTAAAAAAGTTAAGTAGATGGACAGCCCTTTGATATGCCTGCCTAAAGCTAAGAGCAAGGCTCAGGGAGGAGAATCTGATGACCTTTCCTGAACACAGAACAATATGAGAAAAGGGAAATATATGGAGTAAATGTGATCTGTTGTAGGATATTTTAAACTACTCTCATATTGCCGTCGGAGTGTTTTCCCTGAAAACTACCGTTCCCTTGCAAATTTTCCTGAAGACTTTATTGCAAGCTCTTCTTTTGAGTTGTAGAAATAGCTTTATTTATGTGTGGTTTTATCTTTACCTGTAAACTTAAATAAAGCATCTTCTTCTACACATGTATTTACAGCACAATCCAGAAGAGACTAAGAATGATGTGGGGGGAACAAAGAATACTGTTTTCTTCTCTTTGAAAAAAAAATGTATGTACTAAGAATCGGGTAGCCTACCTTTTCTTCCCCTTGCCTTACTATAACCATAGGCCCTAGTCTCCATGAAAAGAACTGAAAATGAATTTGTGTGACAAAATCCTAGGATTCTAGTGTGTAACAGATGGAAGGAATCCTAGGGATTCTCTTAGTAGTCTTGCCTCAAACTTGGAATTAGTAGCAAAGGCAGGACTTGAACCCAGGCCTCTGTGCTCCCACCTCAGGACTCTCCAGTGCCATGTTCTGCACATTAGATTATATCCTCTGCTTGTCTTTTTAAATAACCTTACACACATGCCTCAGGAGGGACAAAGTGGGAAGCAGTGAGCCTCAGGCAGTGTCTGGGTTCAATCTAAGGCTTAGATGTTAGGAGTGAGATTCTTAACCCATTGATTTCATTTCTACAGGAGCTGCATTGGGGCAAGGGAGGGAGGGAAGGAAGGATGCATCATTAATGCAGACATCTTCAGGGAACGAGATAGGCTTTGTTATTTTGTGTGATTCTAACTAGGCTGAGAATAAAATTTTGGGACTCACAAATAGAAAAGAAGACTGGACCCCCCTATTACTCCTTCTCAAATCCTAATACTTTGTCTATTTCAGAATAGATTTTTCAGAATAGATCTTCAAAATGTAGAAACTGCTATGGAAAGAGATGAAAAGGAAGCAAGAGGCAGGGACTGCCTGCCTGGCTGAAGTCTGTCTCCTTTTCCTTTTCCTTTTGCCCTTCCCTTATGCAAACCACTAATCCTCCACAAACTGAATTTTTTCTTGGCTTTTCTGCATTTATTTCAGTGCTTCTGCATGTGTAGAGGGATTAGCAGGGCAGGTTCTGCAGAGTGTTTGGGTCTGCTCAGAAGAGAAGGCTTTTAAAATTAAAAAAAAAATAAAACAACTAATTAACTGAACTTTTCTCTCTCCCTTCTCAGATAGCCTCCTATTTACTTTTATCTATGTATGTGTTATGTCCCCAAGAGAAATGTAAGCTCCTGTTTAGTTTTTTTTCTTTTGAATCCCCAGGGCCTAACATGATGACTGGTAACAGTAGGTGCTCAATGAATGCTTATTGAATTGAAGCCTACATCTTTCTAGGTGGCATAGCACTATGCCTATCAGGAATCAGGAAGACCAGAGTTCAAAGTCAGCTTCAGATACTGATGATCTGCATGACTCTAGGTTATTTTTAGAAGTACTGTATTTATTGGAGCATCTAGGTGGTGCAGTGGTTAAAGTACTGGCTCTGGAGCCCGAATTCAGCCTCGGACTCTTCCTACCCGTGTGACCCTGGCCAAGTCACTTAACCCCGATCATCTGAAAACAAAAAAGAAGTACTGTATTTATGTAAAGAAGAAACAAACAAAAAGTCAAATAGGTAAGGAAAGCTGTCCAGATTTTAAATTTTCCAAAGTCATTTTGTTTGGAGTGAAAATTCAGAACATTTCCCCTTCCCCTCCTCTACCACTTCCCACCTTAGCCCACCTCCATCGAAATGAACATCCATACTATTGTTTGAAAACATTTACTATTTCTCAGCCTGGGCTATGGCCCCTTAAGGAAAGGAGGTAGAGAAATAAACAGTTTATTCCTGATGCTCTTGCAGAAGCTGCATTATTCAACATGAGAGCATCTACTGCAGCATAATGTATTCAGCATAATCTCCCAGTTGTATTCAGAGTCTGATGAAACAGAATCTCAGGACATAGCAGCATAGTACAAAGTCGGGGTTCTCAGCATCAGGGGGTACATGCATCTGGAGAGGAAAAAATGGCATCTTTATTTTCACTGACCTCTGACTGAAATTTGGTATTTCTTTTGACTGAACTTTCTCAGCCTGTTTCATCATCTGTAGAAAGGGATTAATAATTGCACCTACCTCAGAGGGTGGATGGAGAACCAAATGAGATAACATATATCAGCTATTTTGCAAAACCTTGAATTGATATGGAAATGCTATCTCTTATTAAGAATTTAATTTTTTAAAAAGCCATCATTGGGAGAAGGGCTCCTTGCCTTCCAGACTACCCAAAGGATCCATGATCATGAAAATTTTAAGAACTCTTGGACTGGAAGAAGAGTATTATCCCACTAAGTAGTTATAAGACCTTAGGAAGACCCTCTGGGCTTTATTTCTACATTTGGAAATGAGTGTTAAGCTATATGATTGATAAGGTCCCTTCACCTCTGGCATTCTGTGACATTCTATGACATCCCAGGACATGTGCCTGTTTTCACTGAATTCAGTTCCTCTGGAAATTGAGGTCCCCAAAACTCAGGTCAGTAAGTTATATAAAGCAAGGGTCATATGACCATGGATTTAGAACCAGAAGGAACTACAGAGGTCATCAGGGCAGCTAGGAGCTAAAAACTCATCTTCCTCAGTTCAAATCTAGCCTCGAATACTTACTAGCTACATGACCCTGGAAAAGTCACTTAACCTTGTTTGACTCTGTTTGCTCATCTCTAAAATGAGCTGGGGAAGGAAATGACAAACAACCTTAGTATCTTTGCCAATAAAGCCACAAATGGGGTCACAAAGAGGCAGACACAACAGGAATGACTGAACAACAAAAATAGAAGTCATCTAGTGGAGGCCTCTCATTTTGTTGATCAAGAAAACTGAGGCCCAGATAGGTAAGATGACTTATTTGCCTAAGTTCACCCAGATACTGTGTGGTGAGAAGTGTATCACAGAGGTACATTTCACTGTATATAGTCTCCCCACCTTGTTCCCCTTCTAATCCTGGAGAATAGAAATTATATACACATTCTTCTGGGAAGATAGAGAGCCAATGAAGCAGAGCTGGGGTCAGTAGACTAGCTATTTGCCTCATTCAGAGACTCTCCTCCCAAGATGCTTTGGTCCCAAGGTAGCTGCCTGTTCACCTTTTCCCCTCTTGCCTCTAGCTGTCTGGCATAACTGGGTTCTTCCTTTGCTCATCTTCTTCCTTCCTCCCTTTCCCAGTGTCTATCAGCTGGTCGTCAAGGAAGAGAGACTTCAGAAGGCTCGGAGGGCGGCAGACATCATTGAGTGCTTCTCAGTGCCTGTGAGCTACAAGAATGCTTCCAGCCTGGATTCTCTACACTATTTTGCAGCGGAATTGAAGCCTGTCAACCTGCCAGTTACACAGCCATTCACAGTGGGGGACAATAAAACATACAATGGCTATTGGAATGCTCCTCTTTCACCCTTGAAGAGTTACAGCATCTACTTCCAGGCTTTGAGCAAAGCCAATGGAGTGAGTATGGGAAAGGAGAGACCAGCCTTTCCAGTCTTTTCCATTTTCAAATTCATTAAACTGATTGTTGGTCCCAGGAAGGCCAAGGAGAGAAGGTTTGCTTCCCTCCAGCCTCAGAAGTATCCCAGGACTTCCAGTGAGAGGGTCAAAAGGCATCTGGGTGGGCCTCAGTCATGGGGTCAGTATTCCCTGGATGACAGAAGTGGGTTTTCAAATGGCTGCTTTGCAGATGTAAAAAAGCATGAGATTTGAAATGGGGCCATGAATAAGCTGTCCCTTGTCTTATGACGAGGGATTCATCAGTAGATCACTATATCAAGAACCTATGGTTTTGCTAGTGTGTTCTTCCACAGATGCAGAACACAACCTGTCTATAGCTTGTAGTTTCAGAAGTGGCTTGAGACTCAGAGAGTCTTACTTACTGATGGTCACACAGCTAGTGAGCATCAGAATATCTGAGTCCAGCTAATTCTGATTTCAAGTCCAGCACTCTAATCTTTGCAATATATAAGGATTCAGGTAGAAGAAATATCAGATAAATGAAATCAACAATTCAAGGACCCATGATTCTATCACCATAAGCACTCCTGATGCATATAATTAATAAGTATCTATGCCATATTAGATGATCTTTATTGAATCTTTGTGACCCTGGGCTCAGGAGTGAGAGAACCTAGGCTCAAGCCCCCCCCACCCCACCCCACCCCGCCCCAGCCTTGACCATTACTGTCATGCCATCTATGTAACCTTGGACAAGTCACTTAACTTCTTTCCCTCCCTCAGTATGGTTAGACTAAATGGCCTCTGAGGTTTCTTCCATCTCTAGAAGGTTCTTAATGAATGCTAGTTGATTGATTAGGTTGTTGTTAAGTTATTTCCATCATGTCCAAATTTCCATGACCCCATTTGGAGTTTTCTTGGCAAAAATACTGGAGTGGTTAGCCATTTGCTTCTCCAGCTCATATTATGAATACAGAAACTGGGGAAAATAGGGTTAAGTGACTTGCCCAGGGTTGGTATAGATAGTAAGTGTCTAAGGCTAGATTTGAACTCAGGTCTTTCTGATTGTACAGATAGAGCATTTATTAACCACTTACTATGTGCCAGGCACTGATGAGTCAAGCACTTGGAATACATATAAAAGCAAGAAATATTGCCTAACCTTAAGGAATTTACATGCTGATGGGGAGATACTAGAAGTAAAGGGCAACTGAAAAGAAGGAGGGAAGTACCACCCAGGAGTGCTATGAAATGGCCTGGGAAGTGACATAGAACGTAAGACAAAATTACACCTATCAGAACAGAGGGATCTAGGGACAGAGGTGAGATTATTCATGAGGAGGAAGTGGAGATCATGGCCCATGTAGAGAAAGCATCACCTAGAGGAGACAAGGTGGTGATAGCTGATTAACATTTAGTGCCTCGTGGACAACCTGATATACATGCCTCTCTGAAGCAAGGCTGGTTCTGTGATGGCAGATAAATGGTTAGTGTGTCACTGGTTCTTTCTAGCAGACCAGTATTTTTATTTACCCTGAGGACCTCAGTTCAGGAAAGGATGCACTAATACTTAAGTCTGAAACTACAGTCTCATTGTCTTAGATCTCATGATTATTGCTCATTTAAATAAAACCCTTGTAGTCAAGTAGCCAGAAAATGTGCTTCCACCCCCCTTTCTATCTTGTCAGTGTCCCTCCTTTGGGAAGGGCCTGGATTAGATATTCACTCCAGATAGTTTCTGACCATCACAAAGAACAGAGATACTGTAACCTCCCCTGCTCTGATGATTCTGAGTGGTTAATGCAGCTTGAGGCTTTCATTCTTTTGGGGGGTAAGGAAAATGTTTCTGAAGCTTCATTCCTTACCAAGAACCTGGGGATATAAAAGGACTTCTCCCCAAATGCCCCCTTGCAGAGACCCCGGGATCTTGAGTGACCTTGGGAGAGTTCATGGCAGGATGCAGCGGCCTTGGAGTGCAGTCAGACATTGTTTCCATTCCATTCTTCACAGAATGAGCTTTGCTGAGTCTACTGTTCTCTTTTACCATTAGCCACCATTGTTAAGTTGAAAAGAGCACAATTAACAACTGGATACAAAACAAGGATGGTAAATTAATAGAAAATTGGAACCAGAGATACCTCTTGGGCAATGCTATTTTCTGCTCTGTTGTGTGTGGAGAAAAGACTTAGGATCATAGATGTGGAGCCAGAAGGGACTTTACAGGGTCATGGAATCACAGCATTTCGGACAAGGAAAAAACTTCAAGCACCACGCAGGTCCAACCCAAGCATGATAAAGGTGCCTCTTGATAGCCCACCTAATAAGCAGCCATCCAGACTTTGCTTAAAGAGGTGGTGTGAGAGGGATTCCCCCCCACCTCCTGAGGTGACTCATTTCACTTTGTGAGTGTTCTGATTTTTAGGAAGTTTGTCATTATATCAGTCCAGAATTTACCTTTTTTGACACCTTAAAGTGTCATACACTTTACTGTTCATCCAATCGGGCCTTCTTGCTGACCTTTACTCTTGATATTCCATCTTCCATCTCCATTTCTTTGTACAAGCTACCCACCATGCTTGGAATCTCCATCCTCACTTCCACCCCTTACAATACTCTGGTTTCATCAGAAATCACTGTCATGAGCCCATTTTGGATCCATCCAACTGTTGAGTGATCTTTCACACCCCCAAAATATTACCTTGTATATATATATGTGTGTGTGTGTGTGTGTGTGTGTGTGTGTGTGTGTATTTATATATAATGTTCATTTTGTATATACTTATATAGAGATATATTGTCCCTTCCTCTGACCCAAATAGAATGCATGCTCTTTGAGGCTATGGACCATTTCATTTCTGTCTTTATATTCTTAGGGCCTAGCACAGATGATGTGCTAAATGAATGCTTTATTAGCTGCTCCCAACGGATATCAGTTGTTCATAGTTCCTAGGCCTTCTGAGAGCAAATCATAATATATCTAATTTCTCTTCCAGGTGACAGTCCTTCTATCACTTAAGGACAGCTATCATGTGCCCCCTAACTCTGCCAAAGGCAGTTCCATCCAAGATCCTTATAAAGCATGGGCTCCAATTCTTTCAGCACTCTGGTTGCCCTCTTCTGGGTGTTCTTCGATTTATCAAGGACAAGATGGGTTTATTAATGACTAGCTCATGTGATCCAATCTCATTTTACATATGAGGAAACTAAGGCAGGAGAGGGTTGAACATCTTATCCTGGGTCACATGGGTCATAAGCAGCAGAACTGGGATCTGAACCCAGGTGCTCTGATTGGAAATCTGATAGTCTCTCTTGCTTACTATTCCACTAATATGGCATAAAGCTGATCCATTTGAAAGGCGTCTGGTAGACACTAAGTTGAAAAAGAAAAGTGTGAAGTGAGAGGGTCATTTGTAAATTTTTCTCTTACACCTTCTTTTTGGACTTTGTAACTAGCATATTTTCCTTTTAAAAGAGGTGTCCAAAGGCCTAGGATGTGGTAAAAGGGGTCATTGTGTTTGGAGAACAGTGGTTTTGGATTAAACTAGAGAAAATTCTAAGCCACTGAATTTTTTCAAAGAACTCAGATTTAATTACTTCTAAGCATTTGCTGCTGACAAAATGTTTCCAAATGGAAGTGCCTCGTGACCTGTTGAGGAACTAGATGTTTAGACCACCCAAGTAAAGATTTGGGGGATGTGGATGCTGTCTCCATATGGTTGGAGATGTCTTTTTCTTCAGAGGGAAGAACTGGAAGAACAGAAAGAAGTTAGAGGGAGGTCAGTTTTAACCTACCTCTATCAACCACTTTATCCTGGTGTGACCCTGGGTGAGTTATGGAGCCTTTATGGACCATAGTGCCCTCATCTTTTCCTTATAGATAGGTAAGAGTCATTTCTCACAGCAGCAGCATTTGAAAGACATTGACAAATGAAAAATGTCAAGAAAAGAGAGTTAGCAGTTTGGTAAGGGGACTCAGAATCATGTCAGACATGGATGTGGATACCTGAACGAGATCAGACTTAGGAGAGACATGATCACTGTCTACTTCTATCTGAAAAAGTGGGAGGGAGGCAGAGAGTTCAACTGACTCCCCCTTTCTCCAGAGGAGAGAACTAGTAATAATGATGGAAAGAAGTTATAGGGAGGCAGACTTCATATCAGTAGAAGGAAGGAAGACTCCCTAAGCAATGAACCATATCCAATAATAGAATAGGGGTGTGTTAATTTGGTGATATTCCCTCAGCATTGGAAGTATTCAAGCAGAGGCTGAATGACCAGTGAAGGCAGCTAGGGTAGCTAGAGTAGATAAAGTGCTTGACTTGGCATCAGAATACCTGAATTTAGGTGCATCCAGGTGGCA